>LPNX010414892.1:0-10640 GCA_001517045.1 Pseudotsuga menziesii | reverse complement strand
TTTGTAAGCAAAGAAGGTGGTGTTGACGCCAGAGGTGCAGAATTCGCGGCCCGCCTCTTCAAAAGTCTCCAGGTTCTCTCCAATGTTGCTTTATCCATGGCAACTATGGCAATTAAATAGAGAAATTGTGAAATCAACCGTGTTTAATATCGATCCCAAACTCCTCAACGGGTATGACCAATATCCATATCCAAAACCCACCAAACCCTCCAATTTTTGGCGCGAACGGTTAGGCCATTTGACAAGAAGTAGCAGGTTGAGCAGCAATCTAAATTGTCAGAATTGAAGGATGCTAAGGAAAATCGGAATGCCATTGCTGCTGGGTCAAGACCGTTCGACGAACCATGAAAATAAAATATTTGTGTGTTTTCATATATATATATTTTTTTTTTATTATTTAATTTGGATAATGGTATTTTTTTCAGTTTTTTTAGGTATATGGTATTTTTTTGGGTATATGGTATATGATATTTAATTTGGATAATGGTATTATTTAATTTGGATAATGTATTTTTTTTTCATAAATTATGTTTATAGTGGAAATAAATTATGTTTATAATAAATTATTTTTTATTATTTTTTTTCAGAAGATCTACATCATGTGGAAAGGGTGAGTTCTTAGGCATGATTTCATTCCAGATTTTGATCATCTCCTCAATCGAAGCAGAGGGAGAAAAATTTGTGAGCTTTAAGATATCACAAACATGAATAGCAACCATCCTCCATACACGGCAATTGTTAAATAAGTGCTCAACAGTCTCTTCATCCTCGCAGCAGAGAACACAAATCCCAGGGCCATGATAGCCCCTTTTCTGGAGATTCTCCCAAGTGAGAATCCTATTCTGAATAGAGAGCCAAATAAAGCAAGAGATCTTGTTGGGAAGGGCTCTATTCCATAGGGAGGACTCTGCGGGACTAGGAGCCAGAGGAGAGTGTGAAAATACAATGCAATCATAAACTGCCTTAGCTGTGATAGAACCAGCATTCTTTTTATAGGTCCAAACAAGATCATCTAAACTGTTAGAGAGGCGAATACCCGCTCCAATAAGACTTTCAATGTAATTATTCCAGATAGTAGAGTAAGATCCACCAAGATCCAAATCTTCTGAAGTATACCAATAGCACCTCGAAGACAGCGTATTACGGGCTTGCATGAGAGAGCAAATATTCAGGTCTTCCAGGTAAGACCGCAGATCTTCAGGGAGACTATAGGAGGATCGAAAACCAACGATAGGATCGCTACCTAAGAGAATATTTTCAACATTTCCCACCTACCATGCCAAATGTAAGCTCATCCAAGGGAGGGTCTGAACAAAGCCTCTCCAAATAGCTGAAGCACAGCGCATGGTAAAATTCTTATTCCTGAGCCATTCAACCACAGTGGAGAATTTAATATATTTAGAGAGAAGGACCTGTGTCCACAAACCATTCGAATGAAGAACCCTCCATAAATTTTTGAGACGAAGGGAAATACTGAACCAATGAAGGTTCTTGATACCCCAGCCCCCACATTCCTTCAGCCATTACAGGCCATTCCAGCTTGCCAAATGAAACTTTTTGTTTTTATCAGAGGACCCCCAGAGAAAGTTAAACATGATACTTCTGAGCTTCTGCAAGATGGTGGCAGGGATAGGAGCAAGTCCCATCCAATAAACAGGAATGCTAGAAAGGACAGATTGCACTAGAACTAGTCTGCCTCCCAGGGAAAGATACTGGAAGGTCTAGTTACTAATGCGCTTTTTAAATTTTTGGAGAAGCCAAATCCAGTCATTAACACGATACCCAAGAGGTTTTAGAAAATAACCCAGGTAAGTGAAACCAGAATGAAGAGGTAACATTCTGTAGGGCATAGAACTAGCAAAAGTGTTTTGTACTGCATTGTCCATATTACAGTAGAGAAGACAAGACTTTTCAACATTGATTTTCATACCAGAGGCCTTGCTGCAAGTTTCCAGAATTACTTCAAAGGCCGACCAATCAAGGAGAGTACCTGAGCCCATCAAGATAACATCATCCACGAAGAGAAGGTGGGAGAGGGCAAGAGAGGGAGATATTTGAATGCCTCTAATGAGACCATTGTTCCTGGCATCCCGAATAAGAAGACTAAGACCCTCTATAACAAGAATAAAGAGGAGGGGGGATAAAGGACAGCCTTGACGAATACCTTGCGAAGCAGTGAAAAAGGGCAAGGGGGTTCCATTAACCAGGACCATGAAATTGACTGAAGTGATACAAGCCATAATCCAATTAACAGTAAGAAGGGGAATACCGATTTGGATCAGGATGAGTCTGACATAGGACCAGTCCACATGGTCAAATGCCTTGGTGAGGTCAAGCTTTAGAACGAAGGCACAAAGATTCTTAGTCTTGATGGAGTGAAGAACCTCCTGAACAATACCAATAGGCTCAGAGATTTGACGATCCTTAAGGAAGACAAATTGTTCCCGAGAGATACCCAAATCCAAGAAGGGCTTGAGCCTCCCTGCAATAATTTTAGCAATAAGTTTATAGAGCAGGTTGCATAAAGAAATGGGTCGACGGAAATCGGCAAAGGTACGGGGTTTGTCTTTATTAGGGATAAGGGCCAGGAAATTCGAGTTCAAAGAAGGGGGGATAAACCCCGAAACCCTTTTCTGGTCAATAACCTTGAGAAGAATAGGGCTCAAGAGATCAAAGAAATGTAAGTAGAATTCAATAGGCCAGCCGTCAGGACCGGGGCTACGGTCTTTTTTAAAAGCTTTGAGAGCGAGTTCAATTTCATGAAGACTCACTGGATTTGAGAGGAGAGATGACTGCTCAGAGGGGATAAATCTGGGAAAGAGAGAGATAACTTTAAGTTGTTGATCAAGGCTAGTAGAGCCCTCATCTTTGTAAATATTTGCAAAGAAATCTTTACCCATTTCCTTTAGGGAGGCCTCATTCTCAACCAAAATCCCATCACGGTCTTCGAGCCCTTCTCTCCGAGGCCACAGCATGAAAAAACTTTGTATTCGAATCACCCTGAGAAGCCCATTTAATTCTACTTTTCAACTGCCATGTGAGAAGGAAATGTTGCAGGATTCTATGTCTCTCAGCATTCAAAAGTGACAGGGAGACAATCTGCTCTGAAGAGAGAATGCCCTTAGTAGGACCAGTAAGGATGGATTCTATAGCTAATTCCAGGTTGGTGGATTCCAATACCAGACTGTCAAATTTTTATTTGGTCCACCTTTTAGTGGCATATTTGAGCTTTCTCAAAGAGAGGCAAAGATCTTCAATGTCATCTATAGAATCCAGATTGAAAGAAGAAGCCCACTCTCACATGAACCAAGCAATAAAGTCTGGATCCTCAAGCCAAGATCGATTAAATTTGAAATGGTAATCATGGTACCCCTTCTAGGTATTCCACTCGAAAACAATGGGGAAGTGGTCAGAGAGATCCAAGCACTTAATCCAGCTCTTATAGGCTCCCAGAGAGGGAATCAGAGAATTTGAGATAAGGAACCTGTCTAAACGCTTGCTGATACCTTCACTTCCAGCTCTGCCATTGCACCAAGTAGGCCCAGACTCACTTGGAGCCACATCCACCAAACCTATAGACTCAAAGAGAGATAGGAAGTGGTTCAATAGTGGGTCCAAAGAGGCTTTGACTCCCCAGACTTCAGAAGAACGAAGGATAAGATTTAGGTCCCCTCCAATCACCAGATGCAGTAAGTTGAGAATGCCCCCTCTGAGAGCATTGTCCCAGAAAATTTCACAGTCCCTATAAGGACCATAAACATTCAGGATGTTGAGAGGGATAGCTGGCATCCCCCGAATAGAGGCCTAGAGCAGAATACCCGCACATGTATGATAAGCCTTACAATTGACCATCGAAGGATTCCAAGCTGAGAGACGACCTCCCGAAAGCCCCTTTGCACTGATATCACAGTACTCCCAGGAGGGGAGTAATTTAGAGAAGGCGATAAGAGCGAGAGAATCACTACACATAGTTTCTTGTAACAGAATAATATCAGGTTTAAGAGAACTGAAAAGAGCTCGAAGGCTGAGAGATTTGGTCCGCCCTCCTAGATCCCATGAGTTAAGGCATAGAATCATCATCTAGTAAACTCTCTTGGAGGGGTCAAAGCTCTAAGTCCCCTGGAAGAGAAGCCTATGTCAGCTTCCTCGATACGAACAGATCGTGGGATGTAAGGGGGAGAAGCAGAGGAAAGTTCTACCTTTAAGCTCTGTTTCCCTTTGGGAGGCTTCCTCACAGTCACATTAGCAAACCTAATGGAGTTTATATGTAGGGTGGAGGGGGAAGAGGGGGAAGTGGCAGTGAAAATACGGAGGGATTTTTTGAGGGCGGGGTCAGAAAAGGAGGGGGAAGAGGTAGGTCTGGGGGGGGAGGGGATAAGACCACATGGAGGAGGATCGTGAGAAAGCGGGGGGAAATCCACAATCGAGTCAAGAGCAGGAACATCCGAGTGAGGAAAGGGTGGTTGAATGTTCAGGGGATGAGCAATGACAGGATTGTGAGGGAGAGGAATAATCTCAGTCACTGGAGAGGAGGAATATTGAGGAGAAAATGAGGTCGAGTCAGAAGGAGGAGTAACATGTGACGGGGAAGGTCTTCTCCCAAAGTTGTAATGTTGCGTACCAAGGTTACTCTAGATCTTTTAATAAGGATAAATGATGCAGAGGAATCACTCTTAAATTGCAACGTGGCCATTCGAAAATTAAGATTCTAAATTTTACAAAAGGGAGTGGGTTTCCCTTAATTGAATATTCTCCATATGTTTAGGTTAGTGGTAATCAATTTAGTGAACTAGTTCTGGAAATAATTGAGTTAGGTTTGTTGTCAATGGAAGAGTTAAGTTAGAAATAGGATAGAATGCAGTTGAATTCATTTAGGATATCTTGTGAAGCTATCAGATTGTTAGCATAAATTTAGGAATTAACTTTCTAATTCTATATTTAGTTTCCTTCTCCTTTTGTATATATTCTGAATTAGTCTGTTAAAAGGTTGGATTCTCCGAGTAATGGAAGGCTTATTTCCGTATGAGATTGTTGTAATATCCAAAGTTAATTAATGAGTCTTACAATTCCTGGGGGCTGCTCATGAATCTTACAAATATAACAATATTAAGCAGATTACGCAGTTTTAGTATTTGGGAAAGCAATATACTTTACTACAAAAAAAGAGGTGCAACAGCAGGTAATTAAGACTTGCACAACTCCTCTTGTACGTGTTTCTGGAAGGGGTCGTAGGGAAAGTAAAGAGTCTAGGTCCCTCCCTTGAACCTTGAAGCGAGGAAATTCTTAGATATTATAACCTTTAGTCTGAAATCCTATACACAACATTTTTGGTCTACCAACCCTTGAATTGCTAGTTCCTGAGTTTTATTTGTAAACATAGCAATATTATTATGAACCTGGGCAGGTCTGACCTATTTTCAAGGCTGCAACTTGTGAAAATCACAGGATATCCAATAATAGATTTGATCCTAATTATGGCCTATTATAGTGCATCTGCAGGTGTAGCATTCCTCTGTTACTGTAAAGGAATTATGAGGCTAGCCATTTCATCTCCACCACATCCACAACAAAGAAAAAAAACATGAATAGAAAAAAAAACACAATAGATAATCAAGAAAAACACAGAACAAACCTGAAGGTCTAAACATTGATGTCATTCTGAAGGCAGTGGAGACCCAACGTGAAGCTCAATACCAATATTTGTCAGTTTCAATTTATGTCCACCGACACCAATCTCATAACCATGTTTAGAATTTCCTGAATTCCAATTCCATTTACTCTTCTTAGATGTGTCTTCAAGCATCTTCTTAGATTCAGACAAATTACTTGTAAATCTAGTCCTCTTAGCCTAAGTATTCAACACCGTAGGTCCGCGTCAGAATTGAACTCCCTGTACAGGTGCCTGAAGGATAAAGAAAGAAAACAATTCTTTAGGAGCCCAATATTTTTCAACCAACAATCATATATAACTTAGTGACTGCAACTTGGTGAGACCTCTGGCCCAATCAATTATCATGATTTTTGATTCGCCAAAAATAGATCAAAGCTAGAGATTTTTTATTTTTTTTTGCAAACCATAAAAGCCCCCATAAGGATAAAAGTTCATGCAATTGCTTTGTTGGATCTCTGAAGATCGAGGTGCATGGCACTAATATTACTAATAGAAGGTAGACAACTTACAAAAATTACACTTCATTGCCAAATTTGCAATTTTCCATGACACAATTAAAAATGACTAACATAAACGACTAATTCATATTCTTCTAGCTAGTCATTTTTTATGTCATGACTAAATTAGTCATTTATTTTAGTCATTTTTAACTCAGTCACTTATTATCTAGTCATATTTGTTAACTGGTGACTAAATTAGTCATTAATTTTAGTCGTTTATAGTTGAGTCAATCAAAATTGCTCATATTTAGTAGTAAATCACTTGGAAAACCTGTGGTGACTAGAATTTTTAGTCACCTAGTAGCTAATTCCTCATTTTGTACTAGTGGGTGTTGTACCCAGCTCGAAGGCTCCGTATCGTATGAATATTCTGGAACTTAACGAATTAAAATCACAGTTAAAAGAATTAATAGATAAGAAATACATTCGACCTAGTGTGTCCCCTTGGGGAGCACCAGTAATCTTTGTCAAAAAGAAAGACGGAACTATGCGACTTTGCATAGATTACCGTAAACTAAATAAAATGACAATTAAAAACAGATATCCGTTGCCCCGCATAGATGATCTGTTTGATCAGCTACGTGGAGCTACGGTGTTCTCTAAGATAGACCTGAGATCAGGATATCATCAGGTAAGAATTAAAGAAGAGGACATTTTTAAGACAGCCTTTAGAACAAGGTATGGACATTACGAATTTGTCGTAATGCCATTTGGGCTTACTAATGCCCCAACTGTCTTTATGTGCCTAATGAATAACATAATGCATAAATATTTAGATAAATTTGTTGTTGTATTCATCGATGACATTTTAATTTATTCTAAAAATGAAGAGGAACATAAGGAACATTTACGGATAATTTTACAAGAACTGCGAGAGCAACAGCTCTTTGTGAAGTTCAGTAACTGTGATTTCTTCAGGGATGAAATCCAGTACTTAGGTCACGTAGTGACTAAGGAAGGGATCTCAGTTGATCCTGAAAAGATCCGGGCAATCAAAGATTGGACAGTACCAAAAGACGTAACAGATGTTAGGTCCTTCATGGGAATTACCGGTTATTACCGGAGATTCATTGAAGGCTTTTCAAAAATAGCCAACCCAATCACTTCTTTACAAAAGAAAGGCAAGAAATTCGATTGGAACTTTAAATGCGAAGAAAGCTTTAAGAAATTAAAAACTTTATTAACAACTGCGCCTATTCTAAGAATAGCGGATCCCAATAAGGATTTTTTGGTTTGCACCGATGCTTGCAATGACGGTCTAGGCGGAGTGCTAACTCAGGATGGGCATGTCATTTCCTATGAGTCCAGAAAGCGAAAGATCCATGAAAAGAATTATGCCACTTATGACTTAGAGCTTGCTGCTGTTATTCATGCCTTAAAAATGTCGCGACACCACTTAATAGGTAGAAAATTTACTTTAATGACTGATAATAAGGGCTTGAAATACCTTTTAGATCAGCCTAACTTAAATGCAAGGCAAGCAAGATGGTTGGCCTTCTTAAGTGAATACGATTTTGAAATTCAACACATAAAAGGAAAAGAAAATAAAGTGGCTGATGCTTTGAGCAGAAATGCAAAGCTGAATTTTACAACAGCAATCAGTACTTACGCTTCTGATTTAAATGAACAGCTGACTGAAGGAATAAAATTGGATGAAATTTATCAAAAATTACAAGCTATAGCCAAGGAAGAACCTACAGAAAGTTTAATAAAGGGTTATAGTCTAAATAAAGATGGATTTTTATTGTTTAAGGACAGACAGTATGTGCCTAATGTGCCTAAGGTTAAATTGTTGATTCTGGATGAAGTTCATAAAACCCCTTACTCAGGGCATCCAGGCTACCAGAAGACTGTCACCATGTTGAGAAAAGATTATTTCTGGCCTAATATGAAATCTGAAGTAGCTGAGTATATAGCTAGATGTTTGGACTGTCAACAAGTGAAAACAGAACATCAACATCCATCTGGGTTACTGCAACCTTTACCTATTCCTAGTTGGAAATGGGAAATAATCAGCTTAGATTTCATTACTAGATTACCCAGAAATCAAAATCAGAATGATTCAATTATGGTGGTAGTAGATAAATTAAGTAAAGCAGCACATTTTATTCCTGTTAAAACCACTTACAAGGCTGCAAACATAGCTGACATATTTCTAAAGCATATTTTTCGGTTACATGGTGTACCGAAGGTTATTATTTCAGACAGGGATCCTAAATTCACAGGGAATTTCTGGAAATCCTTGTTTAAGGGATTAAACACAACATTGAATTTCAGCACTTCTTTCCATCCTCAGACGGACGGACATACTGAAAGAGTTAATCAGGTGTTGGAAGATCTGTTAAGAATGTATGTTAAGGATCAACCAGGTAAGTGGGAGGATTACTTGCATTTAGCAGAATTTGCATACAATAACAACTATCAATCATCAGCTAAGTTCAGTCCTTTTGAGATTATGTATGGGCGTAAATGTAACACTCCTATCTCCTGGAATAATCCAGTAGATAGATTAGTGTTGGGACCCGAATTATTAAAAGAAATGGAACAGATTGTGAAACAAGTGCAGGTGAATTTGAAGGTTTCCCGGGATCGGCAAAAAAGCCAAGCAGATTTAAAAAGAACTCCTAAAGAGTTTCAGGTGGGTGAGCACATGTTCATAAAGGTAAGACCAAAGAAGAGCTCCCTAAGACTAGGGAGTTGTGCAAAATTAGTGCCACGTTACTGTGGTCCGTTTGAAATTTTATCTAGAATTGGTCAAGTTGCATATCAGCTAGCGTTACCACCTAACTTAAAAGTGCACAATGTTTTTCATATTTCTGTTCTGAAAAAGTATGTTCATGATGCTACTCATGTGATTGATTGGAAAGTTGTACAGGTAGAACCAGAAGGGGAAGTTCTGGTGGAACCGGATTGTATCCTCGGGAGGAGGGAAATTACTCTGCGGAACTGCACAATTGGACAGCTGAAGGTGCAATGGAAGCACCTTAGTCCTGAAGAAGCTACCTGGGAACTGGAAAGTAAGATGTGGGAAGCATACCCGAATCTGTTCTAGGAGGTTGCAGAGGATGAGGAATAAGTAACAATGAGGACGATGTTACATTTTAAGGGGGTGTGTATGTCACATACCCCAATTTTGTAAAACTATTTAAATTGTTTTATTATATTCCTGAGACATTATGTTAAATTTAATGCTAAGTAGGGATTGATGACTCAGCAGAGTCAACATAAATGGAGTGTAATTCAGAATATTTTATTATTAATAAATAAATTGTGGAGACAACAGCATGGGAGAGCTGTTAAAAAGAGGTTACTGGTCAAAATGGTGGATGGAACTAGGTGGAAAGGAAAAATACAAGTGGCAGCATCCTCAAACACTTCCTAAGTTGCAGGAGGCAACTTCCCTCTATTTGGGATCATGATTCCCCAAGAAAGTGGAATCAGAGCAGGTGGCTCATTAAATGACAACTAACCCAAAAAGACCTAGGCAATCTTTTAAAAGTACTCAATGAAGAGAGTTGAGGCTGCTCAGATACTTTCCAGAGAGAATTCATTCAGGTGAATGTTATTCAGGAAATTCATTGAGGAAGAGGGAAATACAGTAAGGAAGTTGTTCTAAGAGGATTGCTGCAGTAACTTGATTTCATGACAGCTATTTGGCTGAGAGAACTGACTGATAGTTCTGAGTTAATACTGAGTTTGAAGACTGGTATCTGACTTTGTTGCACCTAGTTCCAGCCAGGGAGACCAGATCAAGCTCGGGGGCCTGAGAAGTCGCTGTCTGAGCGCTCTCCAAGAGTTGGTAGGGAGGAACGGCCTCCCATTGTTGTTGTTGTCCACAGTTTCAACAGGTTCTGTCACTTATATTTTATGTTAAATGAGTATGAATGGATGCATGTCATGTTTATATTATATGTTTGAAGATTTAGTTATTTTAGTAATGTGAGTATCTCAAAATATTAGTAGTTAAATCTGTTGCTGAGTTAAAGAATTACTGTGTTTTTCCACATCTGGGATCACTAGACCGTACTCCAGTAAAGTATCTCGGTATTGTGAAGTAGTATCCTTCTGAACTGAGTTTCCTATTTAGTTACTTTCAGTAACTGCAAGTGTTCCGCAAATTCCTAAGTTGTTTTGCTTACAGTGTTCAAAATTACTTCCTAGTACTATATCCTTATTTCCAGTAAATGCTAGCTGTAATAAAGAAAGGATATACTAAGTATTACTGTTGTTTAAGTTTTATAATCGTTATCTTCCAGTTAAAGAATCTAATCTCTTAATGTTGAAGAAGACAATACTGACAGTAAGATATAATTACTTATTGGTTTGATTTTACAATTAAAACCTAGTGGTGATAGTCTGTATCTTGGTTAAGAATGCAGCTTTTTAGTTACTGAATCTTCTTTTATTTAAACTAAGCTTAAACAGAATTCAAAACTGTCATGCTATTTTCATATGTAGTAAATGAATGA
>LPNX010414874.1:184359-215782 GCA_001517045.1 Pseudotsuga menziesii | reverse complement strand
ATGCTTTATGACCAAATACTAGAGACAAAGGCCCTAAGACCCGTTCCTCTATGAATCATGTATCATGTATCATGCACATGCTCTTAAAAACCAATTTCAAGTAAATTTTTATAAAAAATTTATTATTTGTCTCGGGCCTACAATTGATTAATTGTATTTATGGTTCATATAGGTTTGTTTAGTTGGTGTTTTATCAATTTTTTTCAATCCTCCATGAATTCACGGAGGATTGAAAAAAATCGGGCAGCATTTCGGCTTGCCCGAGACACATTTCAAAAATAAACCGGTAGCATAAACCCTACCGATTGACATAATTTATATATATATATAACAAATTAACAAAAAAATTCAATTTAACTACAAATTTTTAAAAAACCGACAGCATTTTTGCTTGCCGGTACACATTTTAAACATGAAAATGATAAAAATATAAATTTACTAAATTTGAAAACAAAACTATAAAAACATACATTTACTAAATTTTAAAACAAAATTATAAAAATATACATTTATCAAATTTTATAAATTTATAAAAAAAAAATTTAAATTCCAATTGAAAAATGTTACCTCTTTGCTCCGACATTGTGATGAGGATGGGTTGCTTTGGGGCGATGGTCGCTGTCCCTCGGTCGAGTTCACTGTCCCTCGGTCGAGTGATTGAAAATGACAATTGGGGCCCCCGCGGCCCCTTTTTATAATTTTTTTTGAAAAATGTACCTCGGTCGAGGTATGTACCTCGACCGAGGTTCATACCTCGACCGAGGTTTATACCTCGGTTGAGGTATTTATTAACCCTCGGTCGAGGTTATAATACCTCGACCAAGGGTTAATAAATACCTCGACCGAGGGATTAAAAAAACCTCGGTCGAGGGCTTTAGAAAACCTCGGTTTAGGTATTAATACCTCGATCGAGGGCTTAACAAGCCCTCGATCGAGGTACGTTTTTTGGTTTTTCGCAAGATACGCTTGCCAAAAAGTGTTACCCAGGTTCGTGGATTCACCCGTATGTATGTTCATGTTCATGGGGCTAGATGCCTAGATGATTTGACATATAGTAGCGTCCTCTTCTCTGGTCGGAGGGTTAGGGATGTTACAGTGTGGTATCAGAGCTTTGGTTGCAGCGTGGGCCTGAATGGGCCATGACAAATCAGATAGCAGAGGCAAGTTACCTTCTGTCCAGCAGCAATCAGAAAATTGTGGCAGGAAAACCCAAATTATTTTCTAAGTTCCAGAACTATCGGCCCATCGAAAGACTCAGTAACAATATCTTTCGATGCAGCGAGTACTTAGTGGGAAGGCCACCCGATGGACGGTAATAGGAAAAAATTTGAAAATTTTCCTAAGTCCGACCATTGGCAATCGGCGAAAGATAGTTGTTCTCCTCGTCGATGGTTAGACGGGGAAATTACCGATGAACATCGGCAAGAGTTATTTGAATGGGTTGCCACCGTTGAGACTGCCATGGGGACTAAAAACGTTGATGCAGCAGTACTAGTGGTTCCAACCGCCGACAGAAGAAGAAAATTTCAAAATTTTGTTAAGTGTGGAAATCATCGGTGGAAACTAGTTGATCGAGCACCTGCCGTTGCGGATGGCTAGACCATTATGCTCCCGACGCATAGAGCCCGCGACCGCCGACGCCGACAAATTTTGGAAAATTTGACGAAGTAATGGGACTGTCGACGATCAGCAACAATTAGTTGATTGCATCGCCGATGCACAGCTGATCATGTTGCCGATGCGGCGAAAAGGAAGACTAAAGAGAAAAATTGAAAATTTTTCTAAGTCTCTGAATCATTGGCCATCGGCGATGGTTAGCTGATCACATCGCTGATACTCAGAGTATGCAGTCATCGATGAGCTATGGCAAGTGAATTTTGTTAAAGCGTCCACCGTTGCGGAGATCAAAGAGACTAACCGCCCGACAAGGAGTGCCTCTGAGCGCCGATGCCACGGCTTCTAGAGGCTCTGACCATAGACAAAGTCAGGAGTTGTGGAATATTTAGTTTGATTGTGGACCGCCATTGCGGAAGGCTTGATGATTAACTGTCCGGTGCGTAGGGCACCCGGCCACTGACGCAACAGGTTAACCCATGCTATCGCCGATGAAATTCGGAACAATAGATGATTAAGGACCGATACAGCGGAAGGGAGTAGACTAACGAATCACCGACATGCTGGGGAGTTAACAGGGAAGAGACCCAACTTGAGGAGTAAGAAAGCATCAAAAATTTGTTAATGATCGGATCACCAACGGGAAGCTTAGCCGGTTCGCCCACGGAAATGGTAGGAAGATCGTTTTTCGCCATTGCAGCTACTCAGACGACTATGCAACCGATGCATAGTTGTTTTGCTCACCAATACAGAGCGGTTGTTTAGTCATCTTACCCGCCGAAACACCAGAAAGCAATAAACAAAAAACCGCCGATGAACAGACAATTTCTTTGCCGATGCAAATCGGAAGCATAGTGTTTTGACCACCGCAATGTTGTATATTTAGTTGGGAGGAGGTACGATTGGACCTAAGAATATTTGGTTTTTTTAGAAGAATTTCTCAATGATTTTTCGAGCAGTTTTCAACTACCTCTCAGTCGATTTTCAGCAGATTTCAACAGACTGTCCATGGTCATAGAGCTGAATATGAAATAGGGAAAATTCTGTGTTTTAGCATAATTGTTGTTTTATGAAATTTCCAGAATAAAAAGGTAAGTAGTTTGATTTATATTAATGTATTCATCTAACAGTTTATTGCTAACACATTTGCAGAACTATAGATAATTTCCAAGAGCAGTACTCCAGAAAGAACAATGTGGTAAAGTAAGAGGTGGTTCAGTCATGAGAACCCATGATGGGTATGATGCTCGAGATTCTTACGAGTGAGCAGAAGATGCCATGGGAGAAAATGTCCGTAATGGAAATGAGGACATAGAGTCTAATGGAAGGAGATTCCAGGGGACACCGTCCGAGGTTGCAGCCACCATGAGAAGCTTGGTTAAATCCCAAGAAGAGTAGCATCAGTTGAATGTTGCCATATTGCAGAGTTTGACAGATTTACAGGAAAAGATAGATTCTGGACGAGGTACATCAAGACCAGAAGGCAGTAAGAGTAGCACTAGGAGAAGAAGAAGGACTTGCAGTGGATCATCTAAATCTGAAGAATCTAGTGGAGATACAAGTTCATCTTCTCATAAAAGGAAAGGAAGAAGGAACCATAGGGATCGCTCTCGAGATGAATTTAGGAAAGCTAAACCTCCTACATTTGATGGTGAGATAAAGACGGGACAAGAAGCTGAAGCTTGGCTTCTTGGGACCAAGAAGTACTTTCAAGTGCAGGATTATTCAGGAAACATGAAGGCACGAGTTTCCATATTCAATCTGAATGGACGAGCATCCATTTGGTGGGAACACTTCAAGCAAGTAAAGAAGATCAGTGAAAGGAAAGTGAAGTGGAAATGGTTCAAGAAGTATTTCAGGTAGAAATACCTCTCTGATAGGTATTATGATGATAAGATTAAGGAATTCCATGAGCTGAGATTGGGACAACAGACCATGGATGAATATGCAAATAAATTCTTGGAATTGTTGAGGTATGTCTAGTACATCAGAGATGAAAAAGTAAAAATCCAGCGGTTTCTAAGTGGATTGCCTCAAGCCTACAAAGATATAATTGAGTTCTATGAGACAAGAACTCTCGAAGAAGCAATAAGAAAGGCTAAATATTGCTATGAGCAAAGCAGAGGTAAACCTAATTACCATAAGGCATGGAAGGACAAGAAGAATGAAAAGTTTGACCAAAGAAAGAAAGGTTTCAAACCTCCTATATTCAGGAATCAGCAGAAGTAGCCATCCCAAGCTGCGAATGATCCCGTTGAAGTGACAAGTGGAAAGCCTTGAGCCACAACAGAATAAAGCTCCACTCAAATGTTGGAAATGTGAAAGACCTCACTTGTGCATATATTGTCCCCTCAAGAATGAAAGTGCAAGGCCAACTTATGACATTCAGGGAGCAGAAACAGTGGGTCAAGTAGCAAGGGCAATCCCTAGAATTTATGCAGCACTGGAGGACCGCCAGGCAGATCATCAATCAACTGTGGTTGAAGTTGCAGGTAAGATTGTTGAACAATCTATTTCTATTTTGATTGACCCTGGTTCTACTCACATTTATATCACTCCTAGGGTAGTGGAGAGTTGTGCTTTTAAAAAGGTAAAGCATAGAAAATCTTGGTTAGTTCAGCTAGCCACTGGGACTAAGAGAAAGGTCAGTGAACTGGTAGAGAATGCCCATTGGTCATGAATGGATTTAACACTTGTGTAGATTTGAATGTTCTACCTCTTAGTTCCTATGATGTTCTCATTGGAATGTATTGGTTAGAAGCTCACAGAGTGAAGTTTGAATGCTATAACAAGACTTTTGAATGCACAGATGAAGAAGGAAACCCAGTAGTTGTGAAGGGTATTCCAAAGGTAGTTTCAGTAAGGCAGGTTTCAGCAATGCAGTTGAAGAAGTTCTGTAGGAAAGGCTTCCAGCTGTATGCAGCTCATATTATGGAATCAACAAGAGATGAAACTCCTAGGTTGGAGGACTATCAGGTGTTACAGGAATTCAAGGATGTATTCCCTGATGAGATTCCAGGACTTCCTCCAAAGAGGGACATTGATTTCAACATTGAACTTGTGCCAGGAGCAGCACCAACGTCCAAGACACCCTATAGGATGAGTACACCGGAGATTCTAGAATTGAAGATGCAACTGCAAGAGTTGTTGGAAAAGAAGTATGTCCGACCAAGTGTGTCTCCTTGGGGAGCACCGGTTCTGTTTATGAAAAAGAAAGATGGTACACTTGGGTTTTGTATTGATTACAGACAGTTGAACAAGGTTACTGTGAAGAATAAATATCCTTTGCCTAGGATTGATGACCTCTTTGATCAAATGAGAGGAGCAAAGGTATTTTCCAAGATTGACTTGAGGTCTGGTTACCATCAAGTAAGAATCAAGGATGAAGACATTCATAAGACAAGCTTTAGGACAAGGTATGGACATTATGAGTTTGTAGTGGTACCGTTTGGTCTCACAAATGCACCAGCTACATTTATGTGCCTTATGAACAGTGTCTTCAGTAAGTATTTGGACAAGTTTGTTCTTGTTTTCCTTGATGACATTCTTGTTTATTCTAAGAATGAGGAAGAGCATGGAGAGCATTTGAGACTGACATTGAAAGTGCTCAGGGAACATCAGCTGTATGAAAAACTAAGCAAGTGTGACTTCTACAGGGATAGAATTCAGTATTTGGGTCACATTATCTCAGAAGAGGGTATATCAGTAGACCCTAAGAAGATTGAAGCCATTATGAATTGGCCTACTCCAAGAAATGTGACGGATGTAAGATATTTTATGGGACTTGCAAGATACTACAAGAGATTCATCGAAGGATTTTCCAAGGTTGCACATGCCATCACTTCTTTGCAAAAGAAGGGGATGAAGTTCGAATGGAATTCGAAGTGTGAAGAAAGCTTCCAGCGGTTGAAGAATATTCTCACCAGTGCACCAGTATTGAAGGTTGCAGACCCAGAGAAAGATTTTGTGGTATGTTTCGATGCATGTGGACAAGGGCTTGGAGGTGTCCTTATGCAAGACAACCACATGATATGTTATCAGTCAAGAAAGATGAAGGAGCATGAGAAGAACTTTGCCACTCATGATCTAGAGCTTGCAACCATAGTACATGCTCTCAAGATCTGGAGACATTACTTGATGGATAGAATATTTGAGCTCAAAATAGATCTTTGTGGACTGAAGTATTTATTTGATCATCCTACTCTGAATGCTAGGCAAGCAAGATGGATGGAATTTTTATGTGAGTTTGATTTTGAAATCAAGCACATAAGAGGAAAAGAAAATAAGGTAGCCGATGCACTCAGCAAGAAGGTACAGGAAATGCATGTGGCATCTCTTAGTATTTGCCAATCAGAATTGAGGCAACGGATTGTTAATCATGTTACCGGAGATGAATTGTATGAGTAGGTAAAAGACAAATTGTAGCAGCAAAGTCTTGAGACGAGGTATGAGGGATATAAATTGGAAGAAGATGGACTTCTCACTTTGAAAGGTAGAATTTATATTTCGAAAGTAGCAGATTTGAGGATAATTGTTATGCATGAAATCTATCAAGATCCGTATTCTGGTCACCCAGGATATCAGAAGACAATTGCTACCACAAGAAGACAGTACTTTTGGCCAGGTATGAAAAAGGAAATGGTTGAATACATTTCAAGGTGCATGAAATGTCAACAGGTAAAGGTTGAGCATCAACATCCAGTAGGTTTGTTGCAACCTTTGTCAGTTCCAGAATGGAAATGGGAAGTTATTTCCAAGGATTTTATTACAGGATTGCAGATGACTTGGAGACAACATGATTCCATCATGGTTGTAGTAGACAAGTTGACAAAGACAACACATTTTATATC
Organism: Pseudotsuga menziesii; assembly: GCA_001517045.1. Lineage (NCBI taxonomy): Eukaryota > Viridiplantae > Streptophyta > Pinopsida > Pinales > Pinaceae > Pseudotsuga > Pseudotsuga menziesii. Next base: position 209,318 of record LPNX010414874.1, on the reverse strand, counting down.
AGTGAAGTCTATGCATAAGACAAATGACATTGCCAAGATATTCATGAAGGAGATTTTCAAATTGCATGGATTGTCGAAGGCAATAGTTTCTGACAAAGATGTCAAGTTCACTTCCAATTTTTGGAAGGGGTTGTTTGCAGATTTGGGTACAAAGTTAAAATTCAGCACTTCCTACCATCCTCAGACAGATGGGTAGATAGAAAGAGTTAACCGGGTGCTTGAAGATATGCTTCACATGTATGTGATGGACAAACCAACAAAGTGGGAAGATTACTTACACTTGGTAGAGTTTGATTACAACAATGGACAGCAAGCATCCTTGGGGATGAGTCCGTATGAAGCTTTGTATGGTAGAAGGTGCAGGACACCAGTGACTTGGGACCACCCGGTGAACAGAGTCGTGCTTGGACCAGAATTTCTCAAGGAAATGGAGCAAGAGGTTGTAAAGATCAGACATAATCTGAAAGCAGCACAGGACATATAGAAAAGTTATGCAGATAAGCATATAGGGTGAACAGAGAGTTCAGTGTTGGGGATCATGTTTATCTCAGAGTGAAAGCAAAGAAAAGTTCCTTGAAGCTTGGAAGTTGTGCCAAGCTATCACCTAGATATTGTGGGTTGTTTGAAGTGCTTGAAAGAATAGGGCCTGTTGCATATAGACTTGCATTGCCTACTAGTACTAGAGCTCATAATGTTTTTCATGTTTCTTTGCTTAAGAAATATGTACATGATCCTAACCATGTGATAAATTGGGATGTGATTCAGGTGGAACCCGAGGGAGAGTTCCAAATCGAGCCAATGCGCATCCTCGACAGGAAGGTCACAACACTCCAGAACTGAGCCATAGAGCAAGTAAAGGTGCAATGGGAGCATTACGGACCTGAAGAAGCTACGTGGGAGCTGGAGGATGCCATGCGATTGGCACATCCATTTTCATTCAATCCTGTGGAACACTCAGGAGATACCGGTGTAGCATTTTGTTCAAATTTTGTAAAAGCACTGAGGACAGTGCTATTGAAGGGGGAGGGGAATGTAATACCCTGGATTTAACCTTGCTTGCATTAAAAATACATGATACGTATATTGTAAATAATCTTGGTGCGGAGATAAAGGCCAAGGCCCCACCATCGATTTGGTTATGTGTGTTTCTATTTTGGGAATGGTCACCGATGGATATCGGGACATACGACATATATTTAATTGTGGCATCATGTAAACATGCATTTTAATTAAATAACCCAACCAGCTATGTTCGCGGCAACTAAATTGAGAAGGGGCATGATTCTGAAGGATAAGGAAGGGGGGATGTTGAACTTTGAGTCATGGGAAAGAACCACGTGTCACCTCTCTCTTTCATTCCCACAACCTTGGTTTTCTATGGTTAGTTGGGACAGCGAATTGGTTGGCAAAAAGACCACACCCATGCCTGCTCACTCTCTATCCATGACGCATCTGTTGGCCTATCCACTACCCCGATCGTGAGCCTGTTCAGTTCCTTCACACGAGGGAGTTAAAGGAATCCACATTCCATTGTTGGGGGTTCTCCTTCTCTCTTAGGATTTCTAGTCAGTGGGTTTTCTTCCCCGTTCACGCAGAAGATAGTTCTCCTCTGCCTCACGAATTCGAGGGCTGGTGGATTGTTTCTCTTCTCTGATCACGCAGAGAGTGTGTCTTTTTTCACCATTGGCATATTTCTTAATGTTATGTTCTTCCCATCGTTGAAATTGTGTTGTAATCGCATCCATAGTTATGGGGGTTGCGTTCTATCTCTCATGCAGAGTTGGAAGTCGGAACCTGTTCCATTCCCGGTCTGTACAAGTTTTCCCAACGAATCCAGTGAGATTTGTGCACTGTGTCCTCAGAGTTGTTGTGGGATGTCATTGCCACGATTTGTTTGGTTGTGTCTTTTTTTTATGGTGGTATCGGTTGAAGAATGCTATGAATACCTGCGTTCTGTTTGAATGTGTTTTTCCCCTGTAAAAGATAAATAGTTGTTCAGCTGCTTGCATGCAGTGGTTTTGTCCTTGGACTGCATTGGAGTGGTGAATGAGGGCCTGAGGTGCTTGATAAACCTAGTGGGTTGAGAACCACACAGACAGAGCCGATGAGCTAGTCTTCTTCTCCACAACCCCTGAATAGCACTGGAAGGGAGATCAGGGTCTAAGGGATTGTGCTGCAGAGAAAGGACTGATTTCCTTGTGTTGGGTGTGTGTGGGTGTTCTAGAAGCCAGTCTGGTTCTGGTGTGCTGCAGAGAAAGGACTAGCTTAGCATTAGCCTTTCCTAGCTCCTGGATGGCCTGATAAACCCAACTTTGTTGGCTTGGATAATCTGTTGTTCGCCTGATAAACCCAACTATGTTGGCTTGGCTGAACTGTGTACCCTAGTGGTGTTGTTATCCTTGGCTACGTGTAATCCTGTTAGTTCCTTAATCCTTGGGGAATCATGCCCGGCTCGGGGGTGGCAGCGTTGCTGAGAGAGTAAGGAGCACATGGGCCTATGGTTGGGTGGAATGTTGTAGCGACATAGCTAGTTGCGGAACAAGTTCTCTATAAGATAAGTACTCTTGCCTAACTTGTGTCTGCAATTATATATTTACCATTGATGAATGATGATATACATGTTAAATGTTAATCTATATATGCATGAATGCTGATTGAAATATTTTGCTTCCATTGTGTATATGAATGATTATGCCTCATAAAATGTTTTATGTTTTAAGTAACATGCTTCAGCACTATATGTATGTATGTTCATGTTCATGGGGCTAGATGCCCAGATGATTTGACGTATAGCAGCGTCCTCTTCGCTGGTCGGAGGGTCGAGGATGTTACATGTTAGATAAACCTAACGCCAAATCAATGGTTGGGCATGATATCTGGTTATCCACATTCAATGGGAATGAAGCATAGGATCCGTAGCAGCATTGGTTCCTCTGTGAAGTTGTTTGGATGGTTCTCCTAGTGCACAACGCAGACCTGAGGAAAGCGCAGATGATCACGAATCTAAGGGGTCGTGCACTGGATTGGTTTATGAAGTTCTGCGTAGTACTGCTAGGAGCACCACATAAAACCCTAGAAGAGATATGACTCATGATGATTTCTGAGTTTAGAAAACCTAAATCTGAGTTGCAGTGTATCACCAAAATCAAAGAGATAAAACAGTCATTGGCAGAGTCAGTATGGGACTTTGACCAGCGGTTTAAAACCTTGATGGAAAAAGTAAGCTTCCAAATGTCGAATGTGTAGAATAAAGAGTGGTTTATTGATGTGTTGTTACCACACATATGAGTCACATTGATGCAACAAAATATTGAATCACAGATAGAAGCACTAGAGTTGGCAATGAAGATCGAAGCTTCGCTAATCGGTGACGATGCTGCAGGAATGGTACAAATTCAATCGCAACTGGATAATCTGACGATACAGCTTCAAGATATCAAGAAGTGAAAGGAAGCGCAAGGAGACTTATGGTGTAAAAAATGCAAAAAGGATGGACACACCAAGGATAATTGTCTGACCTATATGAACTATATCGCATCGGGTCCGCCAAACCTATTGAGTTTCCATGGACTTCCCAGGTGACGCATATGCTAGTCTAGAGGACATCACGACGAGTGTCTATACTTGCAAAAGGTTGTAAGTACCCCAACAAACCTATTCTATAAATTTTGTAAGTTTGTAGGGCATGAAGAGAAGAATTGCAAGGCATACCAACTCCTGAAGGAGAAGACAATAGACACCTACTTGATGAAGAATGAGGGGCAGGATTTGGATGAGAAGGTGCAAGAATTCTATCATCCTGTGCATTTAGCACCTAATCCATATCAAAACCCATATCAGCTGTAGTATGCACCTCAAAACCAATATCAACTGTCATACCAACGAAACCAGTACCCACCTCAACAACAAAACCCACAGGGGAGGGGTTGTGGAAACTTCAGAGGAAGAGGAGGAGGAGGACTTGGCAGAGGAAGAGGTCAGGTTACATGCTATAATTATGGACAACTGGGTCACTATGCCAGATATTTTCAACAGCCTGCAAAGATGTGCTCATATTGTAAAGGACAGGACCATAATATGGAGCAATGTCCTCAGTTGATTGCAAAATGGAAGTCTAGGACCATCATAGGTCCCAACCCTACGCAGATTCCAAACCCAAATCTGAATCCTAACCTTAATGTTCAGATGATTTCTGTTGAGCCAAGACATCCAAACGTTGCTGTCATAACAGGAGGAGGTGCTAGGACTAGAGATGATCAAGAAACCCTGCAAGAACAACTGCAACTGCAGGTGCGACCCGCAGCGCAGAAGAAAGTCCCAGTCGACGTCCAAAAATAGAAGCAAGTATTCTTGGACATGCGACCAGAGTTTGTAGACCTAGAAAAATCATCTTCCTCAGCTGAAGTAAGGGAGATGCTTGAACACTTTTAGTAGCTATTCCAAAAAAAAATGCCGAAAAAGGTTAGTAAGCTCAAGTCGTTTCTTTCAATTTTCTTAGCACTAATCCAAGATAAAGATGATGTCGCAGAGCTACAAACACTGATAGAAGAAACTCTAGAAGAGTGGCAACCTGGCCAAAAGGTTAACCATGTCAAGAAAAAGCTCAAAACTGAGCGCGAGTTAAGAATGAATGTGCAGATAGGTGACTACGACATGGATTACATCATCTTAGAACTGGGCTCAAATGTTAATATTCTGACATGACAGACCTAGGAGAGTATGGGAAAGTCACGCTTGGACTGGTCTCATGTCTAGTTACAACTTGCAAATCAGGAAAAGGTCCTACCAATTGGTAGGTTGAGTCAGGTCCTTGTTGATATTGAAGGGTTGTGCACATTTGTATACTTTGAAGTCATTAACATCATCGACGATACAAACCCCTATCCTGCGTTGTTGGGGATCGATTGGGCCAAATATAATCATACTATTATCAATTTCAAGAAGAGGATTCTCTCATTCAAGGATGATGAGATGAGGGTAGTGTCGCCCATTGATTCTTTGGAGGGACAGAGGATACATTGAGCCTGTCTACAATGAGGGACAAGGTGATTATCTTGACCAGATCTACAATATCACTGCGCTACAAGAATATTACATCAATCCGATAGCAAATGAAACCTGAGCTGGAAGAGCGCTAGTTCATGCATATCCGACTCAGGAGAGGCCTTGGAGAATTGGAAAAATCGGTTACATGAGGTCTCTATGAGGAGACGCACTAGAGTTACGAGGTTTCTGTGATGGGTGGAGAACGAGCTAATTAGAGAGATACCCACCTATGAAGGTTTTCCTAACCTTGCGACCTTCTTACATGAGTTTGAAGGACTCGTTACATATTCGCAGCGCTTGTTTGCACCAGACCATGTGTTAAAAGCTACTCCTGCCAGATGGTGGGGTACACATAAGCAGTCCATATTAGAATGGCCACAATGCAGAAGATTGATGGAAGCCAGATTCAGTGAAGAGGTCACCATTGTGAGTCACAAGTATATAGGGCTGTCGAACCCTGTCGAGCACATAAATCAGTGTCTCACCGCATTTGCAGAATATCCACAACAAGAATGGGTCCATCATTTCATTCACACATTGGAAATGACACCCCGAAGCTGGTATACATATATGGAGCTGCGACAAGGAACTTAGGATTGGGATGAGATAGCTAAATAGTTCGTGCACACATTTGAATTTGCTGATGAGCAACTTACAGTTGATGTTGCGCTTCAAACAATAAAGGAAAAGATATTCGTTGAAATCCCTATAGAGGAGGCCACTTCTCACTAATGCAGCGCGACCATTCAGCAATGGATGGTTTGCTACAATCTAGCTGGAGACCCAGATGATGATCCGACTAACATAAACATATTGAAGTAAGAGGGTACACGCACGGTTGAGGGGGGTGGTATTTCAAGTGATCGGTTCCTCAATCACGAAAGTAAACATTGGATCGCCAGAGAACCCAAAATTAGCCAATATAGGAGATTATTGGGACGAAGAAACAGTCACAAAAATTATAGACTTGCTGCATGAGTATCAGGATCTGTTCCCTACTAATTTATCAAAGATGAAGGGATTAGTTGGCGACCTGGGAGAAATGAAAATACCCTTGAGACCAGATGCTAAACCCATTAGGAAGCGACCTTATAGGTTGAATTCGAGGTATAAAGAAAAGGTAAAAACATAATTGGATCGCATGCTCGATGCAGGGATCATTGAACATGTTGAGGACTCAGAATGGATCAGCCCCATAGTGATCCAGGATAAGAAAACCACAGGTGAATTCAGGATCTGTGTTGACCTAAGGAAGTTGAACGATGCATGTCTGCACGATCCATTCCCAACACCATTTACAGATGAAGTATTGGAAAGCGTCGGAGGACAAGAGATGTATTCATTCACCGATGGCTTCTCGAGATATCATCAAGTTAGGACCATGAAGGAGGATCGCCACAAAATTACCTTCGTCACAGAATGGGGATGCTACCAGTATACAGTAATGCCCTTTGGACTCAAGAATGCACCTGCTATTTTTTCTAGAATAGTAGTTTCTTCTTTTAAATATTTTATTCATAAATTTCTTGAAGTCTACTTTGATGATTGGACTGTTTTTAGTCTAGTAAGAGACCACATCGAAATCTTGCCCATGATGCTAGGCCGCTGTCGCCAGTATCAGATTGCACTTAATTCCAAGAAATGTATTTTTTGTGCACCGCTTGGTGTTCTGTTGGGTCATGTTGTATGTCGCGATGGAATTTCAGTTGACCCAACAAAAGTTGTGATTATCCTTGACTTACCACCACCCACATCAGTCATGCAACTCAGATCAGTGCTAGGACACATAGTCTACTACAAGAAGTTCATAAAAGGGTATGAAAAGATAATTGTACCTATGGAGAAGTTGTTGAAGAAAGATGCAAAGTTTCAGTGGGAAGAACCTTACCAGGAAATCTTGGATAAGTTAAAGAACAAGATGGCCATTGCGCCAATACTTATATTTCTAAACTGAAAGAAGGAGCTCCATGTTCATGTCGATGCCTTGTCTGTCGTGCTCGGCATAGTCTTGACGCAACCAGGAGAGGGTGCGCTTGACCACCCCATTGCTTTTGCTAGCAGAAAGCTCTCGACAACAGAGAAAAATTACACCGCAACAGAGAGAGAAGGCATTTCTATGGTCTATGCGCTTCAAAAGTTTCAACACTACTTATTAGGTGGACATTTCAAAATGTACACTGATCATTCGACTTTAAAGTACCTGGTTAACAAGCTAGTGTTGAGGGGAAAGATATGTCGATGGCTCCTCCTATTTCAAGAATTTGACTTTGAGGTCATAGTTAAAACTGGTCAACTAAATGTTGGGCCAGACCACCTGTCATGGTTAGAAAGTGGTGAAGAACCAATCAGTCTGGAGGATAACTTTACCGACGCGCAACTATTTGCGATCCACATGAGGGATGATCAAAATTTAGAGTTTAATACTATCATCCATATCCTCAGCACAGGTTATGCACCTGAAGGATTATCCACTAATCAGAAGAGACATTTGGTTGTTAGAGCTGTTGATTATACGTTGATTGTTGGACACTTGTACAAACTAGGCATGGATGAAATACTGCAGCGATGTGTTTTCGACCATGAGCAACCTTGGTTAATGAGTGAAGCACATGTCGATGTCGCAAGAGGACAATATGTAGGAAAGGAAACTGTGTGCAAGATATTACAAACAGGACTATGGTGGCCAACCATGCATATGGATACTAAGAGTTTCTGCAGGCGTTGCGATATCTGCCAGAGAACAGGAAAACCATCACGTTGCGACGAGATGCCTCTTGCACCACAGATAACACTACAAGCATTTGACAAGTGGGATGTTGATTTCGTCGGACCGATCACTCCACCAAGAAAGAGAATCAGCACATGCTACATTATCACTGCGACAAACTACTTAACTAGATGGGCAGAAGCCGCGCCTATTAAATATTGCACCACTGCGACTGTGACAAAGTTCTTATTTGAAAATGTGGTGCCCAGATTTGGCTGTCCAAAAATTCTACTCAGTGACCAAGGTACGCATTTTGTTAAGAAAATGATTGCAAAGCTTACTGTAGAGTTCCAAATCCATCATAATGGAACGGTTGAGGCCTTCAACAAGATTTTGGAGAATGCATTAACAAGGTATGCAACGTCCATCGAGATGTCTAGGATCCAAAAGTAGCAGCTGTGATATGGGCGTATTGAACCACTTGCAAGTGATTGACAGGGCACACCCCATTCAATCTGGTATATGGCCAGGATGTTATTGTTCCAATGGAGTACATCGTGCCAATCCTACGGATTGTCACACTAACGAAAATGACTAATGGAGATGTTGTCGAGAAAAGGTTGTCACAACTTGTTCAGATGGAAGAGGAACACTTCATCGTAGGATTCCATCAGATTGTCAAGAAACAGAGGAAGAAAGCATGGCATGATCGCCATATCCAGGTTAAGCCATTCAAATTCGGAGGAGTTGTGTTGTTGTATGACAACAAATTTTCCAAACATCCAGGAAAATTAAAAACGCATTGGCTAGGGCCATATACGATCGCGCACATTATTGACACAGGCGTAGAAAAATTGTAGATTCTAGATGGAACATATGTCGCGGGTATGGTGAATGCTAATCGCCCGAAACCTTACTATGACGATCATGACATGCCTAGCTAGGATTGTGCCGTGCGCAAAGTAAAAAAAAGAAACGCAAGGAAACTGTTATGTCACACGTATGCGACAAAACCAAGTAAAACATGGGAAAAAGAGGGAACGACAGGGTGTCCGACGTTAAAGTGCAAATATTCGGTGAATATTGAGGCAGTTATGACAACTAAGTGTCATTAATTTGACAAGATACGAGGAGAATGATGGTGTGATTTTTGGTCCCATCATTCATCCGCGTCATAACCACCATAACTTCCATGACTAGTACAGTTCAGAACTTGGGTAGTCGAATTGATGAAGGACGCGTCGACCAAGAAGCCCACGTGATTGACAAGACCTCAACCTCCCATCAAAGTGACGATCATAGGACACATATGCGCCTATAAATACAAGGCTTCATCACCAAGAACTCTTTTACATGAACTATCAAGAGCAAGAGAGAACCAAATCCAAATCATATAGCAAAGAGCGAGCCAAAACCCATGGTTATAGAGATTTCTAGTGCTAGCGATTTATCTGACGTAACTATCGCCTTGCCATGCCCAATTGAGGAAGAGATTGAATCACCCAAGGTCCAGCAACTCGAGCAGGAACCAAAACTTGAATCAATGGCACGACCGAGAAGGAAACCTGTCCCTGCAGTCGGTTCGACCCCTGTTCCACCCCCTCGTTCGGGCCCTGCACTGAACCTTGTTCAAAATCCACCAATTGCAGTCCCACAACCAGTTGTACCACCAAGGCAGGTTGAAGAAAGAGCGACTTGAGAGTCATCTAGGGTGCAAAATAAATGTAAGGCCAAGATCATTGTGGATTCCCCTGACGAGGATCCAATGGAGGAGGATGCACCAGACTCACCTCCCCGAGATGCTGACGCCATCGGGGAAGAGGAAAAAATCCCCCTAGTATGTTCGGCCAAGGAGAGCCGACGCGCAAAGGGTGACACTCCAGAAGAGAGTGCACACCAACTTAGTAGTGCACAAGATCCCTAACAGCGTGCCCCTCTTGAAGGACATAGTGCCGAAGATAGTCAGGTTGTCATTCGAAGATGTTGACACCTACAAATAGGTGGGATTGGAGAGGAAAAAATATATGGTTATGGTTCAAGTCATTCCGACTGAGCACCAACTCTTAGTACCAATGGAGTGGCCCAGTGGTGTCGACCGCGTGGGACTATTGAACTTACTCCTCATGCCGCACTTCGGCCACAACCTGCAGGCCAATACGTATGTGAAACAACTCCTTTTCTACTTTCACAGAGGATGTCAATGGCTCAATCGACGTCAAGCTCATCTCATCAATAACGAGCCTACCAAAGACATGAAAATACCCTTCACCATATTTGCACCAAAACAGGGATGCGTCCAAGATGAAGCAGAAGTATGAGCTTTAGCATGCGGGTAGGGGATTCCTCATTGGCCCCATAGATGAAAATATGGTAAGGTTTGCAACCATAATCCTATCTTGCAATCTGTTTCACAAGATGAGGTTGACTGAGTGCATCACCGATGCAATAGAACTTGCAGAACAGTGCGCAACAGGTGTAACTTTCAACTGGTCGCAGTTCCTACTGAACGAACTGATAGATGATGTAGAGTAGGCGCAGGAGGAACCTAGGGCCAAATTTCATTACTCCTGGATACTCATCCTGATCTCTTTCATTCTATGGTCCAACCTACCGGACTACCAGCCGATGGATGTCCCAGTGCTTTTCCATGGAGCAAAGTATCAAAACCTCTGGTAGAATAAAGCAAACAAGATCCGCTAAACGAACAATAACATCGAGTTATTCCTGCATGCTAAGGCGTTTCCCGATGTTATCATGTGGTCCCACATAGTAAGGGCTACGACGGTGCAAAAATACACCGCATTCATAAACTTCCAGTCTACTGTGCATAACGCTATTCTAGAACTGAAGCGGGATCCAACCAAGCAAGCGCACTAGGCCGGGTTTATGAATGTTGATGCGAACGTCGACACAATTATCCAAGAGTGGCCTAAAGAATGGCGCGGACCACTAGTAGAGCTGATGGCTGAAGGTGGAAACCAAGAAGACCCTCCAGTGAACCAAGGTAGAAACGTTGGCACAAACACTAATGCGCAAAACGGTCAAGGCAATGGTCACAATGATGACCAAGAGCGAGATGGAGAAGGGAATGGCAGAGGAGATGACCAAGGCAATCAGATGCCGAGCTCTGATGATGATGAAAAGGATGATGAAAATAAGGATGATGATTCGAATGATACTCCTACTGATGAGGAGGTGAAGAAGGCCCGGGAAGAGGCACAGCAACAACCACACAAGAAGAGGAAAGCAGACAAATTGGCTAAAACTGTTAGCTTAGCCGAGGAGGACATAAGCTTGCTATCCGACGCAATCGCACAAGTTGCCAAGTCCAGCTTAAAAGGGATAAGTAAGAAATAGTTGCGACTGACTAGCAAACTGGCTGAACATGTCAATCAGTTTATAGAGGTCATAAATGAAGTAAAAGCTAATGTCGAGGTGGAAACTTATGGCGTGGATCCCACTATCCCGTTAGTCACACCAGAGATGGTCCCACCAATCAAAGTAGAAATCCAGGGGTGCGTAATGGAGATGGGGACAGGTGATTTTGAAGATGTTGTCCAAGGGTTTGAAACATTACAGATGGACTTCTCAAAGCTCACATTGGTTAAAGTCTATATTCTCCAGCAATCAGCTGTGACTAAGATCCAGCTTAGAGATAATGCAGTCGCATATCAGGAAACTAAGCCAAAAAGGAAGGAGACAACGTGCAAGACCCTCCTTAGAGAGAAAGAGCAATAAATCGAGGTGCATGAGTAGATTCGGGTTGCACTTGCTGAGTCCATCAAAGGCGCGATCGCGGAGTTCCCACCGGAGGTAGTCCAAGAAGATGAGGATTCAGCTTCTAAGGTTGTCCGGCTGTCGTGGATTGCGGTGGAACTTACGAAACAGGTTGAGGAGCTTCAGGAAAAGAAGGTACCAAGCACACCTCCGGAGGTGCTTGAACAATGTAGCAAAGTAGTGTTGGAGGCAAAAGAAAGGATAAAGCGAGGAGAGACAATCTGCATTGAGTCAGTGGAAGCTATTTCCATGATGTGGGAAGCACTTATGGAGGATGAGACTGGGGAAAAGATCAAGGAAAACAAGCGGCAAGTTAATGAGAAAATCATCGCAAAAAAGGAAGAGATGAAGAAGATTCCACTTAAATAAAAGGTTACAAATATTGCAGAGATAAAGTAGCTCCAGCAGGAAGTCCAAGCTCTTCGAGATCAAGAGCGGACTAGGAACGAGGAAGTGGAAGTGCACCAGTCAAAAGCAGTGTGAGCTATAGGGATTTTTCAGCATCTCCAGCAGAATCTCTAGACTATGACTCAGTCATTGGGAGAGGGATCGTCGAAATATATCAGTTCCGACCGTGTAGAACAATTGACCGCACATGAGGAGGAAGCAATAGACTAGCCAGTTGCAGTGGCACAACAAATTTTGAAGGAGTTTAAGGATAAGGTTTGTCCTGTGGCGTAGCCCACACCGGAAGCTTGACATTTTACGAAACACTCAATTTTTGTAGAGATGGATATTTTTGCTTAGTGGCTTGGGACGAGCCACATGTGATTGTTGGGGGCCTGTTGAGCCAGGAAAAGTGCACAAGGAAGAATCCACCGCACAAGTGCAAGAGGAAAAGTGGGCACGCGACAGAGGAAAAGAAGACAAAAGATAGTTGCGACGAGGAAAGGCGAATCTGAGTAGGTGGAAGAGGCAAGTAGAAGAGTTAAAGCAGAACATGTACAAACCGATGGAAGACGATGGAAGGACAAACCGACAGAAGACCAAGGACAGTTTTGCAGCTAGTTATGGCCAATACAGAAGGTTGAAAGATGTTCCCGCAGCTAGTTATGGTTGTGTTTAATGTCATGCAGAACTTTTGCGGCCAAGTTGAGCCTGCCATCAATGTAATTGCAGATATTTTGTAGCCACTTGAGTCTGTAATAACTAAGTAGTACTCAGTCGACCCTGCACGGTCTTGTAAATGCTATAAGTAGGAAGAACTCGTTCTATATAAGGGTTCATTCGGTGAATTAGCTTCAGTTTTAGTTTAGTAAGTTAGATTTAGTTTTAGTAGTTCATTGTTGACTCAAAAGAGGAGTCTAGTAGAAGGTTGTTGGGCCACGGATCTTGCAGCTGAGTGCGCAGACCACTAGTAGTAGAAGGAATCCGTAGCTGAGTGCGCAGATAGTCAAGTAGAATAGTTGATCCAGGCTGTATGCGGATCACTAGGAGTAGATAGAAGCAATAAACTAGAGAGCATGATAGAAAGAAGATTGAGTCAAATAGACATATCTTAAGAACAATCTGCATGCTGCAGACTACAAGTTGCTACCTATATTTCTCATGCCACATGAAGAGCACCTCGGTGGTTTTTCCCAGATGGGTTTCCATGTTATTTCCTATGTCGAATGAATGAATGTTGTGGATATTGGATGTTATGTGAATGTTTTCTTAATTTATATTGTTACAGTTATTGTTGAATGTATGTCGCAATATTATTGATCAGTTAAGGAATAAATGAATATTAATGCATCGTTGACAAGTTATGCATGGTTTCTTAATTAAGATGCTAAGTCGCAATATAAGTCGCACATTGTTCGTTACTTCCAAGGAATTAGTTGCGTCGCAAAGTTGCGCTAGTAGTTAAGTGGTTAAGGACAAGGTTGTGTCGCGTGTATATTGTGGCACGTAGTTGCCCCTCTGTCGCACAAGCAATATATTCCATCCTCCTATCTTTGTCAAGCGCCTTGACCATGCACCAAGGGACTGTAATTCTCTCACCATCTACGAAAACATGGTTTTGGCAGTTACACATTAAGATATCTCAGGTGAGACTGCGCCTGCCCTGTGGGTGTTGCCGATTGAGATTGCTCTGTCGAGACGATATCTTTTGGTGTCTTGTTGGTATTGTGTTGTTGTTGAACCTTGGGTCGAGACAAGAAGGAGAAAGAGGCCAACATGTATGGAACCTATATATATTTTTGAATTAGAATCTCATGGAGCACGTTGTAGAATGAACCGGAACAACTTGCACAATTAAACTCTCAAATTGAAATTAAACATACAACAATTCAAATTAACAATAAATCCACTATCCACATTCAAATATAGAATCAAATAAAACATATAGTAAATTAAGATAAAACATGCATACAGTTATAGTGTAAGATAAAACATTAGTAATTAAGCATCCCTAAACATTGGCAATAGAGTCATACCTCTGGTGCATGTGCAGTGGTCTGATAACTTCTATGCGTTAGTGACTCAAGTTCCTTAATGCGTATCTTTTCTTCAAACAACCTTGACATCTAGTTAGGAGGTTCACTGGTAAACGTCACTAGGTAGGTGCGTCGTATTTAACCACCCATTACTATGGTAGGTGCACTACACATGGAATCCCTAATGTACAAAGATGCCTTATCCATAATCTGTGGAATTGCCATAGGAGTGATACCTAAACTCTTTGTTCACTTCTATAATAAACAGAGAGAGGAGGATGATGAGGCCATCAATTGTCATGGAGTCATTTTCATTTTTTTCTTTGTCATTTTATTCTTATAGTCATTTTGAGGAGTTAGCAGCAAGCGCATATAACAGTGATATTGTGAGAATTTGGAGAGCTCATCTTAGCTTAGAATTGTCATTGTTGGAAATATTTTCAGTATAGGTAACGTTGATATTTTCCCTTTGGTTATAAAAATAATTGTTTTATGTGGTGGGTGTCTCTTTGTGATAATTCTTTTGATGTCTACTTTTCATTGTTATATCCATTATCTATAGGTGTAGGCCTAATAGGCTCTATTGCATATTTATTTATCTCTTTCCTTAATCACCCAATCGATCAAGGGACTCGTCAACCTTGGGAAGCATTTAGCGTTGTCCCAAACCCCCAATTAAGAGCTTTTAAGTTTTTTCGAGTCATATTTACAACTGATCATCACATATTTAAACTATTTTGTAGCGAATTGAAAAGTTCCTTGCTTTATTTGATTCATATAAGTGTTTAACTTCTCGCTAGAAGTCATTGCAAGTCACAACCTGAGGCACATTGCTTCTGAATTCTTCCTTGTTGAACAACCTGAGTCTTGATCCCAAACAAATCAACAAATTTCCATTGAATTAAGAACCAAAGGAATACATCATATTCAGCAATGCAACAACATTGAACACTACCCATAGTAGCAAAATACCTATTATGGAGTGCCTTTTTGTCGGGCTTGTACCTAGAAAAGAGGGAGGCTAGATACGTTGCTTGGGGACTTATACTCCATGCAACAACCAGACATTGTTGAACAACATGTGGGTCACACCCACACATTACTTTATAACCAAACCATTGGAATTATAGTAAACTACTATTACTGTCAGTGGACTTCCATTCATCTTCATAGGTTTGGGGGTAAAGAGACAGGTGAGTTACACATGCATTTACCCGACGAGCCAAGGAACACAGATTTACAATGGAATGAATCCCCTAGATGCACACATATGGACAATTCTGACACACACAACCAATACATGTATCAGACATCCTGGGGATTGCTTCCTACCATCTATCAGAGGCTAGGCTTCCTACTTGTTGAGGATAGACTCGAGCCCAACCACACATATATTCCATCACAACTATAGGAAACAATGCTTACAAGCCATCCGTGACAATGTAAACACAAAAGAAACACCTAGCACAAGGCAAGGGCTGCTAATAAAGATACACATCCATTGCACTGAGAGATTCCCCACCAATGCATAGAGACAGAGACATGAACTGCTGAGGGACGTAGATTTAAATAAAATGCACTAAAAAAATAGGGGCTTCAAAACCTACAACACGCAACAGAGTATTGATGTATTGAACTACATGCCAACATCTACTTTCTGCCATGACTGCATTCATTATGCATAATTTTGTCAGTGGAAAAAGGCCATCAATAAATCAATTCACTTGAGAGAAAAAACATTTCTATACTGAATTACAAGACAACTGCCATCAACAATAGAGCAATTCACTTGAGAGAAAACCAATTCTATACCGAATTACAATACCATTGCCATCAACACAGCTGCAGAGGAATTCGCTTGAGAAAAAAACATTTCTACACTAACTTACAATTATAGCGAGTCGTGCCCGGTGGCCATTCAAAATCAACAAACGAGAAATGTCATTAATACTATTGCATACCACTGCACTACTCCTTAGAAAATCACTTTTGATATCTTGTATGAAATGATTAGATTCCACACTATATTCATTATAGTGTATCCATATTATGTCTATAGAAATCGATAATATCCTTCACAGTTGATTGAGCGATAAGAAAGAGACGGGGGCCATAAGTTGCCAGGATTAGTACATCAGGAAGAGCACTCCAAAAATAAAAGGTGATTTCTCAATAAGAGAGTTGGGTGTAAAAGCATTATAAAATTTGGTAAAAACCATATCATTGAAATGTGCAATTAACTATGCACGAATGTCAAAACCTAAATGAATACATAATTCCACACATCCAATGTTGAGATCACCTTACCGTCGGGTCTTGGGAAGGGAAAACCAAGGACTACGTAAGCTACTTTTGTGCAATCAGAAAATTAAAATTAAAATTTTAAAAATATAGATATTAGCAACTATAGAAAAATTTTCAAAGATCGCAGTATACAGACATGATTAATACATCTTGGTGATTTATATTTTTTTCCAAGGTTTTTAAAAGTGGTTCACCATGGAAGCCCAATTTTACACCTTCGTTATGTCCACTTGGGAAAATATCTTATACTTGCTAGGAAAGTATACATGAACTTGGGCATCATTAATTGCGATAAACGACTCACCAGCCTAATATTTCATTACATACAAGGGCTCCCAAGGAGCAAATGTCCTCGACGAGATTCAAACCCGGGTGGGGAGCTGTCCCCGACGAGATTCAAACCCAGGTGGGGAGCTCAATAACAAAATCTCCCAACCACCCAGGCTACGCCCAATGGACTACCTTGGTGATTTATATATATCCTCTTGTCGGGGACATAAAAACAGCGATGAAAGAAAATAAAAGTTCCCATAAGAAGATAACTTGTGAAGTTACGAACAGGTATCAATTTGTTTTATTATTTAAGATGGTTTATATGATGATCATTGTTACCTGAGATATAAAAAGTTGGAATTGTGAAGCAACTTAGTACCTACATTTTTTTTAGCAATGCTCATATGTTTATTATTGTTGAAAGCATTTCTACTACATCTAAGTACATTTGTGATTACAGAGTCTAAATGGGGAACCTGGACTGACCATGGAGTATCGAGATTGAATTCCAAGATCAACCAAAGTAATTTTTTGATCTCCTCTTTTTTTCTTATATGTTACTTGGTGGTCTTTTTTTCTCAATAGATCTTTTATGACAATTTTTTTTGTTGCAAGACAATTTTTTTGGCTTTGATCATGTTTATTGAACTATGATAGGATACTTTTCCCTGGCTATGGCCCTTTTGCATAATACGGTTCATGTTAATTAATGAATTACCATTTTTTTCTACAAAAAAGTATATTATGATATTATTAATAATGAACAATAAATGTTAAATTAACTTTATTATAAATAAACATTTATAAAATTATATTTAAAAATCTATAAAGTTGTGTACGCTTAAGGCACATTTCACAAATAAAAAGATGTTAAATTAACTTCATTATAAATAAACATTTATAAAATTATATTTAAAAATCTATAAAGTTGTGTACGCTTAAGCCACATTTCACAAATAAAAAGATGTTAAATTAACTTCATTATAAATAAACATTTATAAAATTATATTTAAAAATCTATAAAGTTGTGTACGCTTAAGCCACATTTCACAAATAAAAAAATGTTAAATTAACTTCATTATAAATAAACATTTATAAAATTATATTTAAAAACCTATAAAGTTGCGTAAGCTTGAGCCAAATTTCACAAATCAAACGCTAGAAGGAGGGTTTGAACCTCCGACCTTGTGGTTAACAGCCACACGCTCTAACCAACTGAGCTACTCCAGCAGTCTGAAAAGTGACGAGTTATTGTAATCATGTCCTTTATACGGAATTGTTTATTTATTGATAAAATATCATAGTTATATCCTGAGCAGAGATGAACCTATGCCCAGCTCGAGCTCCATTTTGGAACGCTTCTTGATATCATATCTACTCTACTGTTGTTATTCCTCGAAAGTCTGAGGAGAAAGGAGGAAAATCCCAATTTTGCAAGTTTTCTCTGCTTGGAAACCCGGTTACCGTTTGTGGAAAGTCTGTGGAGGACGCGTTCCGTTGTCGGGGATTGAACCCGGCTTTCCTCGGTGAAAACCAGGTATCCTGAAAACTAGACGACACGGATATTGAAATCATGATTGTCTCACAATTGATCTAAGTCTTTTCATCATCTGCCATCAGAGTGGCGCAGCGGAAGCGTGGTGGGCCCATAACCCACAGGTCCCAGGATCGAAACCTGGCTCTGATATCTGAATCAGATGTGGCTTTCGTTTTTTTGTTTTCATACTTTCTCAGCTAGCAGTTCTGAATCTTCAATGCGCTAATAGGTAGGGTTCTGACGGTAATTTCAATTCCCATAGTATTTCTATTGCCTATCCTTTCCCAGGTGGCAATTATGAATCCAGGCCTCTTTGGGAAAGTATTAGCCAGACCCTGCTCTTGAGTATTTGAATGAACATGAAGGATCAGGTTTACCTTCAAACATGGAGCAATTAATAATTAAGTGCAACAAATGTCATTATAGGATTATTTTCTCAAAGATTGCAAAAAGCTATAGCTACAATTTGTGGGTAAAAGCTATAATGTCATTATAGGATTATTTTCTCCAAGATTGCAAAAAGCTATAGCTACAATTTGTGGGTGAGTAGTCAATTTATTCTACCTTTTACTTTAAGTTTGTTTTTGGTCTTAAATCTAGTAAAAATGAACAACATATAATTTTTAGACTACTTTTGAAGTAAAAGAAAAATAAACCTCAAAAATGCAAATATGTTCAATATCCGTAGTTAAAAACCATGAGAAACCATAAAACTACAACTGAGACCATTCTAGAACATTGAACAAATTCAACCTCCAAATGTGAATCATGAATTTTCACGACTAGATAATTGACATTATGACAATGTTCTAAAAAATAATGATAAAAAAAATAAAAATTTCCCTGGGAATTTTCAACACTAGATACTTGATATTATGACAATGTTTAAAAAAATAATAATGAAAAAAAAAAAACTTTCCCGGGGAAGAGCACTTTTGAAGTTAAGAACATGTATCAATTTGTTTTATTGTTTAAGCACCTTCCAACTAACGCAATTTCTACCATCAAACTTATGGAAATCATGAATTTTCAGCACTAGATATTATGGCCATGTTTTAAACCAGCATAGATCCATCTAAAAGGGGATCTACCAAGCACCGATAGGGATCAAATCTCTGAAGGTGTAAACCCTTTTTTAGAGTGGAAATGTTGAGGACATGTGTAATCCAATGTTTATGGTTTTAGTTTATCTAATTTATATTGTTGTGTGTGTGTGTGAGAGAGAGAGAGAGAGATTCTAAATAATTTAAATTTAATATAAGTCGACATGTTATTTTTAATAATATTTTATTATATTTTAATAAAAACATGTGTCAACTCTAAGATGAGCACGGAAGGAGTTACACATCTCTCTCGTACCGGGTTGTAGAATGCACCTCTTCGGTGCAAAAATAATGATGAAAGAAAATAAAACTTTCCATAAGAACACCTTTGAAGTTAAGAACATGTATTTGTTCTATTGTTTAAGACATAAAAAGCTAGAATTGTGAAGCAACCTAGTACCCACTTTTTTGCAATGTTTATATGTTTATTATTGTTGAAAACATTTTTACTACATTTAAGTACATTTGTGATTGCCAAGTCTAAATGGAGAATCTAGATCGGTCGAGGGTGTCAAGACTGGATTTGATCTCCAAGATAAGCCAGAATGATTTTCTGATCCTTTTTTTGCTTATATGTTAATTGGCGGTCTTTTTTCTCGATGGATCTTAGTATGACATTTTTTTACTATAAGACAATTTTTTTGCTTTGATCATGTTTACTGAACTCTGATAGGGGGCACACTAAAGAGTGATTTTTTTGCCTGGCTACAACCTTTTTGTACAATGTGGTTCATGTTTATTAATGGATTGTGATTTTTTCTCATGGAAACAAAAGTACATTTGTGATATTATTAACAAGAGCCATGAGGTGGCAATGTCCTTGACATTGCCAATAGCTCTTGCTATAAGATGATAGCTATAGAAGTAGGTGCGATGTGCCTAGGCTTTGATGGATTGAAGAAATGCATTTCTGTTACAAAACAGGATCACAAAGCAATAACAATAAACAAAAAACAAGATGCAAATATTAAAACACATTACAAGAGAGACACCAATATAATGTGGTTTACCCAAGATGGGCGACGTCCACAGAAAAATTAACAATCATTTATTATTATACCATCCAACAAAAATGAATGGATATAACCTTCAACACACCTGTTGCACTTCCTCTTCACTCTCTCACAGTCTCTCTCACACAATCATAGAGATAGTTTTACAATGCTACAATACAATACCCAACCATATTTCAATGCCTTCTTTTTATAGGGGAATTACCATGGGAAAATACCATAGGTCACCCAATACCATGGGCCCGTAAATCACCATTATTTACCAAGTCATGACTCTAAAATTAAAACATTTTACTAGGCATTTTTTCCTAAATTTTTGCTACAGAGGCACTGTCCTTGAACCCTCGCCAGGAGGGGCTCCCAAAATAGGGCCCCACTCCCCCCCCGCTTGGACCCCCCTAACAGCTATAGTGGGGGGGAAAGTTCCCCCACAATCCCCCTGTCAAGTGCTAAGATCCAAACATGACATAAACAATAACATCTCTGAATCAAGAAAATTAGGCTCTACAACCAACAAGTTCAATTTACATGTTGTTTGATAATTGCAAGGGTAGATACCAAAGACAAGAATCAAAGTAGGGCTAGTTTTTTTTTTACTAGCCCTAATCTCCACCACAAAAGCTATAGGAAGAAAAACATCTAACCTCGTTTTCTTTACATTAATGACTACTTGCTAGAGTCTCAACCATATGCTTCCAACTTTGATACCTCTCACTATATCCTTGTTCAACTTTTGATTCTCAAGCTTAGAATGGGTAGAAATAACCATTCCAAATACATGGAAATATCTTTGAAATAAATGCAACGGAAATAACAAAATGTACTTCACATATATTCTAATACATTCATGATTTAATTAAACAATGGCCTATGATAAATATATATATATAATACTTTTTTAATAAAAATCAAACCTTATAAATATAACTCTTCATTTCGCTCATGCACTGATATATTATCTAAATTGATCTTTAAAAATGGAAATTTTATAATTTATAATTATAATTAAAATATTTTTTACTTTGTAAAAGTGGGCTTTAATATTTGTTATCTTCTGATACTTCACATTATTCATCCTCACCCCACTTCCCCCTTGCCTTGTTTTGTGATGAGAGATCAATATAATCTTTGAAAATGATTTTTATTTTTATTTGTAATTTAACATGGTAGTGTAGTCATCTCAATCTCTCAATCAACAATATGCTAGTTGGGGCTTAATAGATGCAAAAATTAGTCATTTCACATGCTATCAATGTCTGAATTTCTTCCCTCTATGAGATATGTTAATACACTAACATGTCTCATGCATGGCGGATAATGTATTGCATCATCCACTAATGCCAGTGTTACCCATAACCAGGTACTAGGTTGTAAAAAACTTATCAACTCAAATATAATAATGGAAAAATATTACACTATTATGAAGAATCATAACCTACCACCTCTCTTAGAAAACTTTTTCCTTTAACACTTTCATACTACATTCTGGTATGTAGATTTATAAGTTAGGGTTATATATACATATATACATACATACATACATATATATATGCGCCAGCCACATATGCTAATTCCTGAGAATTTTTTTTTGGGGAAATTTTTAGCTTGCTAGTGTCCGAGAATGTATTCTTATTGAGGCATTGCTTTAGAAATGGTTAGTTAATCGCTTTGGATTATATCCAATAAATGTTTTAGAAAGAACTAGACAATTTTTCTAAACTGATGGTTCAACTTCTAGTCCTTGATCATCCACTAAGATTGAATTCCTCTTACTTTGAAATGATACTTCTTAGAAATTCTTGGCCATAAATAGTTTGGAATTTGACATTAATACTTTTCAACAAACCAAGACGTTAATAAAGGTGTCACTAGATTCCATAATACACTTGTTAAACAAAAATAAATTTGAGGATTTTCTTTTCAGGTAGGTGCTTATTTAGCTTGAGTTGAGATCATCGGAGCTTTTGTTGAATATTTTTTTACAATTAACTATTCTTTGTGCCACATTGTTCATTGTCTAATAGATTTATTTAATACATGCTTTTGTTAATGTATTTGGTTTGGCTTCTTTTTTAGGTAATGCATCTGATCATATTGGGGACAAGCATGCCCTTCTACTTGATAGGAATATTACACTGAAATGGGTGTAGTTACTCCATCGAATCTAGTCCAAATTTTCCCAGGAATTGTTCCTACTATCATCTGGGAATTGTTCCTACTATCATCCTCATGAAATATTGTGCTCTCGTCCTCATGAAATATTGTATGCATAGGTTATATGGATGTAGGTTACAATTTAGAAACAACCTGTAACCTACTCACATCCTCATGAAATATTAAATATTGGTTGCATGGGTTTCCATAAGTAATTTTCTAGTTATATTCAATTTTATCAAAGGAATAATTTGTAGGAAAATATCAAAGGAATACCCCACACATTTAGAAATAACATCCTTGAAGGTAGATTAGGAGAAATCCAAAAGATGCTTCTCCATATTAATGGATGATATTTCTAATAAACCTATAAAACATAAACTATTGTTCCCAAATCTGAGGTATGGAATACCTACCATTGAACTACCTTTGAACTAACCAATTAAAATATGAACTTCAATGCTATTCCATTACTATAGCATTATCCAAATAAGACCACAAATAACCAATTTAGACTACTTGTACACTTGATTGATACATGAATATACTAGAATTGCATTGACATCATATTTATCTATCTTAGCAATATTAGTTGAGTGATGGAAAATACAAAGCAACTTCTTATCTGATAGACCATTTCATTCTATTGCATAAGTCAAATTGCAGATGGAATGAATTTGTGCATAAAATTTAAGAACCACACAAAAGTCATATGGAGTCAATTTGAGTGCAAGTTTCGGTGAATTGCAATAAGATTTTGTACTTCTAATAGTTGCATGAAGTAGCAATGACTGAATAAATATTTCACAAGAAAAACATCCACTGGAAGAGGGGAAAAACTAACAAATTCAAAAAAATCGCAGTCTCTGAGGATATGTGTTGAAGTTATTCACTTCTAAATGAAGTTAACCCATCATCATCATCCATGGTCATTGAAGCATGCAACCCATTAATCCCGATTAACTATTGGCTGATCAGAGAGAAGTAAGTATTATTATTACCACTAGCACGTCTGTATAATTGTCAGTAATTAATTGGAATATTGGAACAAAAGAACAGGCTAGTTGAAAGATTAACAAAACAAAGATAACCACTCCAGGACTGCATAGTCACAGTCCCCACTCTTCTACTCATTATTATTATAAATGTGATCGGTTAGGAGATATATTGTAACTTATAGACAATACTGATTTCCCTATTGTACCAAGTGTTAACAACGACCCTTTTAGATCTACCTCCAAAAATAAATGCTTTCCCGTAACTGGCTCTGATGTTGAAATATCACATAGCACCTACTCAGAAAGCATAATACATAGATATTAATAAATAGGAAGGACTAAATTTAACTAGAATACTACTGATTATCAAATAATTCATCTTCTTACAAGTGCTTTTTCTAGTAGATCTTCCAGTTGCAAGCACATGAATTCACACGTAAAAGGTTGATAGAATAGAATAAGTGTAAGTTGATGAAGACTTAGGTATCACTTCTATATTTACTATAGTAAAACTAGAAGAATTTGCGGTTCACAAGTAGACAATCAAGAGAATGCAATACAATTTCAAAAGAAGCAAATGAAGAATAGACCTTCTTGATGGGTGATGATATTACATGTGAATTAACTTCTACATATTGTGCTATCCCAACAATAGTAGCATTCACTTTGAGTACAAAATTAAGATGCCCTTGCATGTAGTTGTTCACATAATTTGTATAGCTACTATGTCTTAACATGTCACTATCAATTTCAACCCTCAAATGAATCCAATATTCACCTAAAGAAAGAATATCCTACACCTCACGGATTCACTTCAATACATAATTACCTTGAAACTAATTCAAGTTTGTTATTTGTTAGGTACCAACGAGGTGGACCACAGTCATTCCTTTCCTACCAATAGATCTCTTCTAATAATATATCACTAACAAATATAAAAATAATCGATAAGTACATGCAAAATTTCAAGAAAAAAGAATAGTAAGGAGACAATATTTTGTATCATTTCCTGTGGAAGACACTCACATACCACCTTGAATACATTTCTTTACAGATTTGTCTAATATTATAGAACACAAAGGATTGCCAACATTTTCCTAGATTAGTACCTAAATTGAGCTTTCTGATATAAAGGGTGCTTTGTTCTTTGATTTTGAAATCAAACTCCAATCACATCTTGCTCAAATTCTTTTTTGCAAGAGAGTCTTATCATAGTTATTCTTATGGTGTATATTCACAGCTTATATGCTGAGTGAAGACGTCTGAAATCTTCTTAAGATGGATGCGAACATGATGACCCAATAGATTTTCAAGCAAGCTCTTCGTATCTGTTGAGACAACAATGTGAGCACTTATCTTTGATTCTTCAAAATCTATGCAAAACTTCTCAGTTTGAGAAAAACACACAATGGGATTTGAGCCCAAAATCCGACGACATCCAACGTAAAATACATTTTTATCGGATTGCAATGATGAAAAGTATAGTACCTTCCGATTTTTTTCATCTTGCATAGTCGTTGATTTTTCGACTTTCCACCTCATAGGTTTTTCAACGCGGGTTATTGTCGCTTAAGCGACGATATGCCGTTGAATTTTTGACGACTGTATAATGGATGTTCGTCGC
>LPNX010414874.1:174359-181859 GCA_001517045.1 Pseudotsuga menziesii | reverse complement strand
GTTCCAAAGGTTTTTTAATAGTTATTTTATTTGCCCCCTACAAGTTTTGGTATTGTCATTGATAATATGGATTGCATGCTTTTCCGCATCCTTTTTCCATTATAAATGTCCTATGTCAATTGCCTTGGGATGTTTGTAACATTTTTTTTCATACTATATGTGGATGTGTGCAATACTTATGGAATATAATCGAATACAACAATAAAAAATGATTGTAGATCATTGTGACTAATAATCGACCAACACTTGGAGGGTATCCAACAAATTTGTTTTCCTTGTTCAACAAGTAGAAGAATACCACTATTAGAAAGGATCTATTATCGCATTAGTGAATTTTCATTACACTTTTGGTGGTAGCGCCAGATTAAAGTTAGTGAAGTTTCATTACACTTTTGGTCGTAGCACTAGATTAAAGTAGTAATATGATAAATTGGGGTTTTGCCATATGATAGTTGGAAATGTATGATAAATTGGGGTTTTGATTTGGGGATAACCGTGACGGGTTTCATTGCTATTTCACATACCATTCCAAAAGCATAGGTGACGAAATAACACTTATTCCCTCTCATTAGAGCTTGCAGAGGTCACAAAGTTTACATAATAGCTGGTGGTCACAAAGGTCACCACGGAAAGAGGTCGTAGAGGTCACAGAGGTCACCACGAAGGTGGTAGAGGAGGTCAAGTAGTTGGAAAAGGAGGCCGAGGAGGAAAAGGAGTCACAGAGGAAGTCAATGAGGTCATCGAGGAGGTTGAGAATCCACAAAGGATGCAATGCCTACAAAATTGGCCAGTACCCACAAAATTCAAGGCATTGTGATCAAATTCATAATTTCAGCCATTAAAATTGTTGTATTTTTGTATTTCCACATGTAGGTCTGCACTTTTAAGGGCATATTTTCATGTTCTAACAACAAATTTGCATGTTTTCAAAGTAATAATTTCACCTTTAGGAATAAATCTGCATTATTGTTGACTGTTTACTGCGTTTTATTTCAAATTATAAGTTTGTTTTCTATATAACAATGATTGCTTTTAGAAGTTTGGAAGTTGGTAGTGTTCTTTGGTCTCTGGGGCTCATACTTCATTTCCATATTTCTTAGGGATTCCCTCTTAAGTCTAGCAAGCACTGGCCAGAAGTGAACATGAATCATGCTAGGTGACATTGGCACCTTCCCTAAGAATTATTTAACTCTTCTAGTTTCAAGCGATAACTCTTCCAAAGTCTATATTTGGAACCTATGCACGGTTCTTGATTCTTGCATTTTAAAAGGGTTAGTTTAACTCCATGTAATAAATGAACCATTTCAAAATAGAGCAATCCTCAATGTTAATGTATTTTGTTTCAATTATGTATCACACTTGGTGCCATTTTGTAATATTTACCCTTAAAAGTTATACATGAGGGAGGACACTAAGAGTGAGGAGACTGATATGGAAGAATCAAAACCACCTTTCACATAGAGTGCCAATGTAAGAGATCTACATCCGTTGGAGAAAATTTCCTTGGGCTAAAGTGTCAGATTTCAGTTGTAACAATTACGTGAAAATAACATGGTACTTATATCTAATGCTATTCCCCCTTCGTAACATTTAACACATGCCATTCAAGTGGTATAGGCTATAGTGCAAATTAAACCCTAGTCTTTGGTCTCCATTGTTGTGTGCATAGAACATAATTCCTTCAACATAAACGTCAGATTGCTTGGGTAACTATTTGGTCAAAATATGTAGGGACTTGCATTGTATGTTATACTTTTGTACTACATGCTAGTTGAGTGGTGCATACCATAACAAGAATGGAACCTTGGTACACAAGTTATTATTTCGTTGTGCCCCATTAACTCTACTCAATGTCTCCAACAAAATCCTGGCAAATTGGCCAAGAGGATTAAGTGGTTGGTTTCCTTGATAGTTAGAAAAGACCAAATTGGCTCAATTGGCTCAAGTGATAGTCATAATAATGGTTTTTTTTTTGTTTTGAAAAGGATTATGATAGGATTGAATGGAACTTCATACTTAGCATGTGGTATCACTCCTTCTATAACATATTTGTGGAGACTCTTTTCTAAGCCTCAACAATAATACGTGGGAATGGAAGGAATATAACCCCGATAATTTTCAGCTTTTAAATGTTTGCAAATCATTTCTTCTCCTTGCAAGCAACTCCACCCACTCATGAAAAAACCATGGGACCACAGGTACTGCTAAAGCTCCATAAATTTTTATGTAGAGGTTTTAGAATCCCCTCCTTTAAGAAGCATATTTGACAACAACCTAAGATTACTTTATAGTGGACTACATATGAAAGGAATTAGTAATTTGGTACTAGCATATTACTCAAAATTTCACATAGTCCAAGTAATGTACCAAGTAATTTGGTACTAGATATTTTCTATAAAGACAAACTCCTACATTGGACAAATTGGTGGCAACATATAGTTTCATTGAATTAGGAAACCGTAATCTACACATGTACTAAAGGAGTATTTAAGGGACAATTTAGAACTATGCATTCTGGTTTGATATTAGGCTCCCTACACATGTTTTGAGAAAGTTATACTTAGTATCCCCTAGACATAAGTTTATGGGATGATCTAATTATAGTAATATTCGCATAATGGAACCTCACACCGCAACGACTACTTGCACCATGCAATTGTAGTGTCCCTCTTGCCGAGACATGAGATTTTGCAGCTGACTTTTGGACTGTGTAGTGTCCCTCTTTTTGATATGTGACCTTTTGCAGTTGACTTGTAGATTTTACGGTGTCTCTACTATCGGACCGTGACCCTATCAAATTGACCCGTGACTGTTTTGGGTTGATTCAAGTTCATTTTTGTTGTTGTTAATATAGGTCATGAGATGGTCTTGGACTGTTAGCTTGGACATTGCTAAACCTAGTGGAATGTTTCTATGTAAGGCCTATCCTATCAAATAGTTACTTTGTAAGGCCTGTCCTAGCAAGTTGTGACTGGCCTAGAAGGTTGTGACTGTGTAAGGCCTATCCTAGAAGGATGTGACTATCCTAGCAGGTTGTGACTGTGTAAGGCCTATCCTAGTAGGATGTGACTATGTAAGGCATGTTCTAGTAGATTGTGGCTGTGTAAGGCCTAACCTATCAGGCTATGACTTTGTAAGTCCTATCCTAGTGGGATGTAACTAGGTATCCTAATTGCTACTGTATGTATCTAACCTTAACCTACAACACTATAACTCTCTCTCTCTCTCAAGGTATGCCATCCGTTCCTTTTGGAAGTTTGTCCTTTCAGTGTCAAGAGAATTATGATTTCTTATGGGTATGATTGACCATGGTTACAACCTAAACCTTTCTAGGTGATGCACCAAATATATTTAGTAAGGTCCAACGTTACACATATAATCCTTAACTATTGAAAATCCATGTATGATTCAGGCACATGTAATCTAGATAATATATATATATATATGTATATATTCAATAATACAAATGACTAGAATATTCCTTTAGAAACCTTTACTTGTTATGGTAAATGAAGTAAAATTTGTATCTTAGAGTGATATGGCCAAGGGAAAACTACAATAATAATTGTGTTTGAATTTACATTTTTCAACTTAATAAGATTTTATTCATAATTTGGGATTCTATAACCTTAGAAAAATATAAGACAATGTGGTGAGTTTCCTCGCATGGATAAGGAAATGACCAACTTATGGTTTTAGAAACAATGACAGGAACATCATAAGTTTTACATCCTCAAGAGTATGATGTCACTTCTTCCAAAAGAGAAATAAGACCGCAAATCCTTCCTAAAAAAACAACAACAACAAAGACTAGAACAAAAATGTTAGTACATATGACCACTACCAAACCATACAAATTCCATTGGTTTCTACCCAATTAAGAAATGCATTTGAGCCATCCTCCATCATATGACCAATGACTCCATTGATGCAATCTTTACACTTAATAGTTATTGCCTCCTTCTTTATTGTGAATTGTCAAAAAAACCACAGCCAAATATCAACTGTTGATTTCCTTGATCACCATAAATCTAATTTTATTCAAGGGGGTGTGTATTGAATAAGGGTAACTTATATTGTTTTTTTGTCATATATATGACAAAAACTACTTATTTACAAACAATATTTTTAGAATTTTTTTAGTAACTACATAATCCCTGGGATTCCACACATCAACATATTTGCAATAACTAGGTTTCCAAATGAAAGTCCCAACGTATACTTCCTATAGATATGTTTGTTATTGAGGAAGGAAGGAGGGGAAGTACTAAGTTTGTTGGTAAGGTAAAACAACCTAATAGGATGGACCACGTAATATTAGGAGTATGTGGTAGAGTAGGCATATCTAATCATACAAATATTAAGGGATCCCCATCGATATAAGTTTTATTAAGGAGGTTAATACTTTGTAGTCCAACTAATGCAACTATGAGGGGTGACGTATACATTTTCTTAGACCATCTTGTTCAGTAGATAAGTGTTCCATATTTATATTTGTAATTATAAAACTAAGCTCATGGTTTTCTCATGTTTTAATTTAAATGGAATTCATGCCCGTGTTGAGCATATATGAGATTGGGTTTCTCATCATGGGATTTGGGGAAAGCTACCTTGATCCCCTCCCTTCTCTATTTGGAATCAAAATATTTATTTCAATATTGATATTCATATGTAGACCCCGATCTAGTCTTAAGTGCAGTTGACTGTTGTAATTGATACCCACTTCTTTTAAAAAATTAAATTATATATGCCATGTGCATGGGCTTGACTAAGGTTTAGACATCCTCTAAAGAATGATAGGTTACAACATTGAGTTCAATGCAGTAGGATGGTCTGTAGATGAGGGTGCATCACTATTTGTATGATTATAGTTGTGAGGAAACATGCATGCATGCATGCATCCATATGTGATACACCATCCTTAGATATGAATGGATAATGTTATCCCCAGTAGTTTGCATGTGCATGCATTAGTCATTTTGCATGTGTATGTATTAGACAGTTTGCAAGTGCATGTGTTAGACAGTTGCATGTAAAGGCATGCATTAGGTGTCTAACTTAAATGTGCATTCATCGAGTAAGTAAGGAATATAAAACCTAGTTTATTTTAGTATAGAGCATGGAACCTAGTAGTTATAACTTATAACATTGTCATCAAATGATCAACCATAACATATTTTATAGGAGATCGACAAATAGGGGATGTACCATAACCCAGTCATCATATGATCAACATAGTATAGGAAATTTTAGCATAGGAGAGGTAGGTAGTGCCTGGGAAGTGTGCTCCCAAAACTGGGAGTGTTTTGGGAGCCAACTTCAAGAGAGGGAGAAAAGGCGACGCACTCCATTGCAACCATGTTCTGTTACTTTTTGACAATATGTATTTATATATTCTATCATTAATTATCCTCATAGTAGTTTAAAGTGATTTTTTGTCTTTGTAAGGATTGAGAATTCTCTTAGTGCAAAATTTGTTCCACTATGGTTTAGGAAATCAAACTAGAGTCCATAAAGGCCACCTAATGCTGCATAATATAAGTATGAGAATGACACTTAGTAAATGCCAAAGTTTGCCAAAAGTTTATGATAACAAGGCTGCCATATATCCAAGTTATTGTTGGGATGAAACAAAGATTCCTAGCTTGTTTCAGCCTAGAATTGGAATACTGTTGTTTGATAATGGAATGTACCCAAGACTTCTTCACTTCTTCCCAACACTACAACTAAGGTTTTTTATTGTTGTTACAACTTCCCAAAATATGTTAAGGGTATCAAGAAGTTCTCTTCAACAAGCCCAGAATAATCTCGAACAGTCCCTTGAATTTTTTCAAGATCCCTTAGTGGACACCCATACAAGATGGGTGGTAAAAACTTGGAAAGAATAACACTTGAAGGTTTTCCATGTAACATGAGATAAGGAAATTCACTCTTATCCATGCAACAAAAAAATTTGATTCATGTATTTACTAAAGTTCAAAAAGGAAAAAACATTTATTGTTTCACCTTGAGTCCTAAATGTAAAGATAACTTTATGTAAGATGCAAGTGTTGCATGAAAATGTTGGTTGATTCAAAAGGAAAATTCCAAATTTAGAAAAAACAATAACAAATCCATTCATTGGCTACTATACGTTTCCATCTCTAATGTTAGAATGTGTGTTCGTGCTTCCTTATAGAAATATCTATAGCTATATGAGTTTCTATCACTAGGAGTGCCATTAACTTTATCATATGAAATAGATTTCTAGTACAAGTTATGATCACTATAACTAGTTATTACTTAGGTAACTAAATTGCTTATTTAACAACTAGTTCACATAGTCCTCCATAGCAAATTATTTACACAAGTAATATCACCATAAATGCTTCCACAAGTTGGCCCTTAAGAAATTTATTATCTATGCTTGCCATACATCTCATCTCTCTATGTAAGTAGGAATGTAAGTTGGAATTGCAATTATGACATTGTCATTATCATATTTAATGTTATGTCACATTTGTATGTCATTAGATATATATAAAAACTAAGACTGACAGTACTCTACAATACCTTTTCCCCATTCCTTCCTCCAAAAATTTCCATTACTACGTTGGATACACATACATTTGTGCACCTTGGAATTGTTTCTACAAGATAAATACCTCTCTCTATGGTTTAGTTTCCTATTTTCCAAGTTTAACTTATATATATATATATATATATATATATATAGACATGCATGCATAAGTCAGACACCCCTCCCCTGCATGTTAATTTCGAAAATTAATACACATATGTAAGTTGGTTTCTACTTCAATTTCCCAATAGCAAGCACAAAACTCTGTCAAAATTTATACAGGAATTTCCAACTACAACTAATTTTCTAAGAAGAGTAAACTTTGTGAAGGAAATACTTTCTTCTTACCATTCTTTAACAATGAATTCCTTTGAGATGGAGTTTGTACATGTAAATATTACAATATTAAATATTGTACTTTGTTTTTCTTCTGAATTTTAAACATATGATGTAGTTTGAAAAATAAGTGGACCTAAGCACACTATGATTCTTTTGCATACTAGATGTATTATAGTGTAGTTCCATGTTTGATGTGCCATAGTTCACATATATGACTTATTATGCCTTTGATTTGCAAACATTGGAATGTGAACATAGATTCCATGACTATGTGGTATCTATTCCATCAATTTAACCTAAGACTA
Source organism: Pseudotsuga menziesii (assembly GCA_001517045.1). Taxonomy (NCBI): domain Eukaryota; kingdom Viridiplantae; phylum Streptophyta; class Pinopsida; order Pinales; family Pinaceae; genus Pseudotsuga; species Pseudotsuga menziesii. The sequence goes on along the minus strand of LPNX010414874.1, from coordinate 174,656 downwards.
CATTTGGCCTTATTTATAATTTGTATGCCACAACCATGAGTCATTAAGGTTTATGGGACTTGCACACAGTATTGCTAGCAACAATTATCTCCTTTTATTTCCATATGAACACATTGATCATGTTTGTCTAGTATTCCAACTTACCACTAGATTGTAGTTCCATGAACTTGTTAGGAGGAATTGTTCATGAAACCTTTATGAGACTATTATCTTCATTTATGTATCAATAATCTAACTTGTCTTGTGGACTTCATCTATCCCAAGGTTTTTATGTTTATTCATGCAAGGTTCTTATGT
>LPNX010414874.1:146392-173683 GCA_001517045.1 Pseudotsuga menziesii | reverse complement strand
TTGCTAACCACAACGAATTTAAAACGGTGGGAAATGGTTTTGGGATAAAGTTTATATTATCAAACTGAATTTCTTCACAAGTTTCTAATCTATGGAATATTGTTACGAACAAATAATTTAAAAAAGTGAAATAAGCAACAAAGTTGCTTAGTACCTGCCTCCTAAGAAGAGATTGAAAATATATAGCAATAGGATAATTTTGCTATAAAAATATATGATAAAACAAATATAATTACAATTTGAAAGAAATTAAAACAAAAATGAATTAAAAAATGTCCATTTAAATACGATATAGGTTATTGCAATGTAGCACAAAACAAGCATATTCAAGCTTCCTTACATACTTCTAGTAATATTCTTGACTTATGTTATAAAAATATGCAAGTTTCTTTATAGACTAGCATAAATAGGAAATGAGAAATAATAGCTTATAAGACTATAAATTAATATCATTGTTGTAAGAATAGTTTATTTATATTTTATTATAAATTTATAATGTTATACAAATATGCAAGTTTTTTTTATAGACTAGCAAAATAGGAAATCAACAGAATTCAAGGCTTCTTGAACACAGTCGCCATTTTACGATTTGACCTTTCAACATTTTTCTGTGCTTCTAGTTCATATTTTTCCACCCAAATTCTACACAAAACTTACAGGGTTGAAAATCTCTGTCTTCTTTTGAGGGAATGAGCTCTTCCAGGGATGGCATGGCTGTGAATCGTAACTGATGGAATTAGCAGACGTTGATCTGGTTCTCCCAGAGATATTGAAACAACGACAACTTTATGGAATTGTTAGTTCCTCATCATCAAGCAAACATGGGAAGCGCATGGCACATACCAGTAGATTCCGTTACCTGAATTTGTTTGGATGTCGAAAAAACAAATTGTCACAGGGCCGTGGTTTGGCACAACCGAATATGTAAGTTGCCATGTAACATCGGGGAAAATGTTAATTATTGGCTAAGGAAACAGCTACCGACTAAATTGACCGACAAGAATGTAAAAGCTAAGACTCTTTAATTAATTGGATCTGAATACGAATATGAGACGTGTGCGTGGAATGCAAGAAATTGTTCTGTTGACCTACTTCTTTGGAACTTTCATGACACGGTATTTCGCTTTTGTGCACATTTTAGGGTTAACTAGCCAGCCAGAGAATGCTCTAAAGAAAGAGCCTCGCCTGCTAGGGTTCAAGAAGAAAAGAAACAAGGATGCAACCTGCCAATTAGGACACATGGGGTTTAATCGAGTACCTAACGAGTCAAATTATAACCCTTAGGGTTTGTAACAAAAACAGAATGCGGCCATGCCAAAGCAAGCAATTTTGTTTTCTTTAGGGTTTGTGCTGGTGGTCAGCAACGTATAAGAATGGAGGATTGAGATAAAATGATCCGTCGTGGAGTTCTGGCTAGTAGTTTCGCTTCTACACGCCTCTTGCAAATTTAGCGAAATTTGTGTGATCAAATGTTTCACGGAGTTGGGACTGAAGATGATTTGGTGCGGAGTAAAGATCGGAATAGGAATTATGAATTATGATTAACAAAGTCTCCTGTGACCCCACACTAGGACAAGCGATCCATGCAAATTTTTTGCTGGGAAGAGTACTTTTCGTTTATTAAAGAATTTAAAAATCTTATATATATATATATATATATATATATATATATATAAAGTGCATAAGGGACTTTCTTTTTGAGCTTGTGGTATATTTTAAAAAAACATCTAAAATAAGAATGCCCTTTTTTAGAACTTAAAATAATAAATTTTTATAAATGACTTAGCCTTAGGAGTGACCTTTCCAACACATTTTGAATTTCAACTGGGACTCATGAACCCAAACTCAATAAGATCCAATGGATTAAAAAGGAGAACAATCAAGGGTTGGAATCTATTGCAAATCCCCCCTTATATTTTTATTTTTGCAAAATTTTGAGGGATGACAAAATTTTAGGTTAGTTGGGGCTCACATTTTATAATTGTTAAGTTTAATGATTTCCATGCTAACATCACCTATGGAGCTACCCAAATTCAATCGAAGTCACTCATTTCAAACCCGAATTTAAAAATCATCCTTGCATCAAACTTTTCCTCCTCTATGGAATGTAAAACTAAAGTAGATGAAGGAAATGACACTTATGTGCAAGATGTTCATCCTTTCTGAGGGTGCAAGATTTATTCTTCTTTATAGATTAACTTGAAGAATGAATATTAAGAGTCTTCGATGGTGGTTCCTTCAATACCTTTGGACATGGAATTCAATACTTTTCTCCAAGCAATTGGAGAAATTGTTCAGGAATTCGATGATATTTTCAGTATTAATTTTATTAGCTCTCTCAATATGCTTTGAGTCACCATATGTTAACCCATGTAAGTCCATCCTCTTGATCTCCTTAATTACAAGAAGAATAACTTCAAGATTAGTTTTGTTACCAATAGCCACATCTCCCATTTTCTCCTTTACCATTGTCCCTTACCCTTGATTCTTTCTATTGTCCAAAATCCCTTCTCCTTTACCCTTAGGCTTGAATCTTTCCATCGTCTTACTTACCTTTTCCTATTTAAAACACCTTAATTGCAAATAAAGGCCTTAATTGCAAATAGTGTAAGTTTTAACTTTTAAAAAGTATGATTGAGAACACTCCACACTTTACTTTAAAAGCTCTTTCATTTTTATAAGGCTATTGTCCACCTAAAAACAAGTGTAAAAGCTTATTAATTCTCTTCTCATATGAAAGAAGCTACTAATTTTTATAAGGCAATTGTCCCCCTAAAAACAAGTGTAAAAGTTTATTAATTCTCTTCTCATATGGAAGAAGCTACTAATTTTTATAAGGCAATTGTCCCCCTAAAAACAAGTGTAAAAGTTTATTAATTCTCTTCTCATATGGAAGAAGCTACTAATTTTTATAAGGCAATTGTCCCCCTAAAAATAAGTGTAAAAGCTTTTTAATTCTCTTCTCATATGGAAGAAGCTACTAGCCACTGCCAAAATAATTTCAAATCCTTAAAAAATTGAAATTAAGTTTTTTTTTATAATATTTTACGAAGTCGACTAAAATTTAATTGATATTGAGAGATTGAAAGGATACGCCTTAATTATATAAATTCAAATTTCATGTCAGTAAGGAATGTGGAATGTGAATGCATAGGAATGTTTTAATTACATTGTGGGAGAAATTGACACTCTTTACTTGTGGACTCTTTCTTTGTATTGGTGTGCATAGTCACATGACATCTCGGAAGGCTTGTGATATTCACTGAAAGCAAACGGAGTTGGAGCGGTTTGAATGAAGTGAAGACTTGTGTGGTTGTTGTGAATGTCAATCCTTTCCTCTTTATGAGCCAGTACTTATAGAACCGATGCTAAGACTTATGCGGTTGTTGTGAATGTCAATCCTTTCCTCTCTTATGAGAGAGTACTTATAGAGTCGATGCCCGGAAGCAACGTTACAAGGTGGCAGTCGATTTAGTAGAGGCCCGTAGCAAGCGAGAGGAAAACATGGTGGAGATTCAAAAGTCTAAAAGGGAGGAAACTCTGCTCGAAAAATGTAGAGAAGCTCTGAATTCTCAGCCCTCGAGTGGATATGATCAAAGGATTTCCCTTGATGAAAAGGTAAATTTTCTTTGATTAGCAATATATGTTTACTAGGAGTTTACCACCACTATCATCCTTACTAAGTTACTGCATACGCAAATACTTAACAATAATTTGTATGAATATAATTCCCATCTGTTATTTTCGGTGCAGTTGCAGTCTTTGCCAGCAGTTGTTGTCGTGCTTGCTTCTAATGACATTCGAGCAAAGGAGGCCACTTTTATTCATCTACGAGAATTGTTAAGCATTTGTCAGATTCTTTTTCGTGCTACTATTCACCTACGATAATGTTTTGTATCAGAAATGGAAAACAGATCATAATTTTATGTCAATCCTTACTAATGTCTTCTTTATGCAGAAAGTAATCCTCCAATCGATGTTGTCGTCGAATCCGGTGTAGTTCCCCTTCTTGTCGATATTCTTAGGAGGGCGGATATGCCTCAGCTTCAGGTAGAATGCAATTGCTATATTGATTTATAAATGTGATAAAATAAATAATTCAGTGGAGAGGTTCGATCTCGTTTGGGTCCAGAGAGTTGATCATAGCTAGTTATTTTAGAATTATTGTTGTGATAGTTGATAGCTTGTTATCATAAATGATAATACAGTTCGAGGCAGCTTGGGCTTTGACAATGATAGTATCGGGAAACACTGAACTGTTTCTAACAGTTTCTAGATAACAATTTGGGTGCGTGGAATCAAAATGTACCTGAGTAAAGGATCTTTTGTGGATAGCATATTCAGTGTTGGAGTAGTCACCTGAGCTAATATTGCTTAGTTGTTATAAATGTCTGTATTCCTCTTCGCTTCAAAGATTTTAGTGGAGAATTTAAGAGTCCTATATATAAAGAGAAGAGACTATTGAAGCCACGCAGAAAATTGGAAAGATTGTGGCATGAATAGAGGTAAACATCATGCAATTTATTGACAATGTTGCCAACTTCGTTTGGTTCTTAAAGAGCTTGGAGGAATTGAAGTTATTCTGCTTCTCATGGAAATGTTCCCCCGATTCCACTGGAATGTTTACTCAGTTGAAAAAGTTGTCATCTCAACCATGCACAATCTTAAACTGCTGGAATTTAATAAAATGCAAAGATGTTGGAGGGAAGTTTGAAACAGCCATTATTTGTGGAGCTTCTTATGTCCGTGGATGATGATCTTTGAGAACATGTACATAATTTTGTCAATTATCTTACTATCTTCTATGCATTTGAATTTCAACAATAAAACTACTTCTCACTTTGAGTTCAACTGTTGTTGCTATAAGGTTGTTTGGGCTTTGGGAAATACTGTTGGAGACTCTGCAGAATATAGGGATATGGTACTCACTCATGGAGCATTATGGCATGTGCTTGCCCAGTTTCAGAAGAATGTAACAATTTCAATGATCAAAATAGCTGCAGGGACTCTCTCAAACTTTTCTAGTGGGAAACCCCAACCTCAATTTCATCAGGTAAGCAGAATCCATTTTATTATCTAGCTCTAGCTCTTTGTGATTGGTAGATTTGACTGTTTTTTACAATGATTGGGCGTTTAATAACTTTTAATTATATGGTAAATTTTCAAGTGTGTTTCGCTGGGTGGGAAATCTGTGCATGTTGTAGTACTCCATGTCTTACAAAGTTGAACATGGAAATCTATGATCAGAGTTAGAATTTAATAGCATCAAGAGTTTCTGCCTTTTGCTTATCGATTTCAGGTGAAATATGCATTGCCTACCCTGGAGTGGCTTCTCCATATAGAAGAAGAGGAAGTATTGGCATCTGCATGGTGGGCTCTATCATATATTTTTGATGGCCCCAATGAGAATATTCAAGGAATAATTGACGTTGGCATTTGCCCAAAGTTGGTGGAGCTTCTATCGTGAGTATCATGATACGCACATAAATATAAGCACTCATGGTATTTATATATAACTCAATAAATATAAGCACTTAGTATTTATAAGTAACTTAATACATATAGTTTCATGGTTAATTTAAATTTGGTGTTAAGTTCAGTTTATGTTAATTTTTAAATTCCAGCGTCACTATAATTTTATACATAAGGTCCTCAGTGTATTCATCGAAATGAACTGTTCGCAGGCATTCTTCACCATTTGTTGTTACTCTTGCTTTAAAGGCAGTGGACAATCTTGTCACTAGCAATGATGTGCAAACTCAGGTGTTACTTCAAACATTTTTCACACTTCTTCCAAATAATTATATAATACATTTGTTATTTTGCATCTGTTGAATGCATTTTCGGCTATGATAAACTGTCTGACATAATACAAAGAGTCCAAATTCAAACACAGTGGATTTACTTTATTGTTTATTGTGTGCAGGTTGGTATTGACAATAAGGTTCAAACACAATTTACTTTATTGTTTATCTTATATTTTGATGTGTGCAGGTTGTTATTGACAATAAGGTTCTCCCTCGCCTTTTGGATCTTCTCATAAATAAAAGGACCAAGAAAACCGTAATAGGACATACATGCTGGATAATCTCCAATGTTACTGCAGGAACAACAGAGCAACTTCAGGTGGGAATCGTTTTGGATTTATAGTGTTACTCGCTACCACTGTCATATTTCCAGTGTAACATAACTCACGCTTTTGTTTTAATGGACTGCACTCATTTTCATTGCAGGTTGTGATCAATGCAAATATATTTCCCCCACTTTTATCTCTGCTAGCAAATGCTGAATTCAATATAAAGAGAGACGTAGCGTGGGCGGTTTCAAATGAAATTGCTTCTGCAAGCGAGGAATAGATAAAGTATGAAACTTTTCTAATTTCTTCGCGTGTGTAATTTTCTGCATCCATCGTCTTAAGGTCGATAACATGAGCCCTTTTCTATTACAGATACCTTGCAATTCAGGTTTGCATCAAGCCACTTTGTGATCTTCTAACCTGCCAGGATTCAAGGACTATAACAGTCTACCTTCACGGTCTAGAAAAAATACTGAGAGCTGACGAGACTCAAAAGAATGAAGGCATCTCTAAAGTTAATGTATATGTGAGCATAATTGAGGACGCTGGTGGCTTTGATAATATTGAGGCATTACAAATTCATGAAAACACATAGGTCTATAGAGAAGCAGTCAAGATCCTTAACAATGGTTTCGTCGAGGAAGATGATGATCATGTGCTAACCATGTATGATACACCTCAGTGTGCAGAAGTTTCACCTGGTGGTTTTAATTTCATGTAGAAAGATGGATAATGTTGTTGTATATTGTAGGAATTCTGTGTATATTGTTAGAAATGCTGCATAAATTTCTATGTGATTGTTGATACATCCTTCTCACAGCTTTATTGGTTCCTTAGGAATCATGGCTTTAAGTTAGGCTCTAAGTTATTAGGTTGTTTTGATTTCATGTAGTAGGAAAGATCGAACGAAAGATTGATAAGTACACTTAATTTGCTTGGCTTGCAGAGGAATTTATGTCGTGCTAATTCTGCTCTGCTCACCGGTCGACGGTGATGCTTAGCTTTCTGTTCCTTTCCTTTGCATTGTACGCAAAACTGTGATAAGATTTAGTTTCGTCGCAATGTGGACCTAACAACCACTACTTCCCAAGCACTGTGGACTTTGTGGTTACAGTAACTTGATGTGCAATTTGCGTTTGTCCTGGCGTTCCTACGTCTTGTTCTTGTGCACAATTGTCCTCTTCCATTCATATCGAGGCCAGGCAAGCGGATTCAGCCGCAGTTTACGAGTTGGATCTTTGTCTTCTTTGGTGTTATGTCAAATTGATATTTATTAATGTAGTCCTGAATATCTTGAATCCCGAATGCTGACCGTTTCTTTGCCCTCAAAACTGGATATGTCTAGCCGCACGGAGCATTGGTGCCTCCAGGTTATATAGAGTCTAGACACATATCTAGGGCTTGCCGATCGAAGCCTATGAACCGTGTTTTAATGGAAAAGATTCTAATTCGAAGGACTAGAATGTTTTCTTTCTTTCTATTTGCAAGCATTTTGGTTTCGATCCAGCTGAGCATGACTGGCGTGGTGACCGCTAGAATCATCCGGGACATGAAATTTAACTTTAAATTGAATAATTATGCGAGAGACGATCCTGGTTTCGTCAAGCTTCCCAACGTTCTGCTAGACCGGCTGCATATACCATGCCGATCGTCGACCCTGCCGGTTTTCCAAGAAGCTCCGGCATTTTGAAATGGTAAAGAATGCATCGTCTCGGCACCTTCGTTGTGGAGATCAGGCTATTCTCAACTTCAAGAAGAAGAAGATGATACAGAGCTATGTGATAGCACGGCCGTGCATATAGCCATGACGCTGGACGCTGCTTATCTGAGAGGATTGGTCGCCGGAATTCTATCGATTCTCCAACATGTTGCTTGTCCCGAGAATGTAGTCTTCCATTTCATGGTGTCCGAGCGCCAACGTGATCTCAAGGCTACGCTTTAGGCGACTTTTCCATACTTTCGCTTCATATTATATCACTTTGACAGATGGCAATGGGATATAATTTTTAGTTTTTTAATTTTATTATTATGATGTCATGTTGCCACATGTCAACTCAAATCCAGATACCAAATTCCAAAGTTTACATCATCTTCTATCCACCAATAAGTTGTTTACAAAATAGTTTTTTAACAAAATTAAAAAAAAATTTTTACAAATCCCTTAGTTATACTTTACAAAACATATTTTAATTTTTTTGAATGAGAGCAACTAATACAAAGTCAAAAGAGTTTGACTTGCAATCGATTACAATATACCTGCTGAGGCAGGTATAAAAAGAGATGTATGCAAAGGTCTTAATACGCAGGAATGAAGAATATAGTATTATTCTTTTTTTCTCTTAATTCTATCTATGCTAAAGAAATTTGGATATTAGTTTTGCATGATAAAACTTTTGAAATAACATTCTCAAGATCATAATAAGGTAATTTATATTAAAAAATAAAAACATTTTATTATAAAATTTTAAAGTATTTATATAAAGAAAACAGTTTAAGTCACTTACATTTTTAAGTATGTATTTACCCTTTATTAAAAATGGAAAACATAAAAACAATGAATGGAAATGTGCATAAGAAAATATGATTCAAAACACTAAAGCAAATAAGTTATTTAGGATTCAAAAGCAATAAATATTTAAGATTTCTCATGATACCTTGGAATAATGAAGCATTGACCCATACTCTAAACATTCAATATTTTTCATGCTACCTTGGAATAATGAAACATCGATACATTTCCTAGTTCCATAAAAACATAGAATAGAGACATAATCCTAATCATTTGAATGTTAAACATAGAATAAAGGCATAATCCTAATCATTTGAATGTTTCTTGACCTATCATAACATTATATGTTTCGATGGAAAAATAAGAAGGGGATTAAGGCTTAATAGTCTTATTCGTCTTATTCACCAAGAAGCAATTTTATTAGGTACTAAGAAAATACAACTCCTCAATAGATGCCTTAGCAAATGAAGAAAGACGGGTTAATTAAATGGAGAGTTATAGATTTGGGATTAAAATAATAGATTGGAGGTAACTAATAATCAAAACCTTTTTGGGAAGGCTCCTTTTTGGTTTGCCACAATGTTTGCATGAAGCTCATCACTCACGTCGCACTCTACATTATAATATATTTATTATCTCTCTTACAACATTCGAGCGTGGCTTTGGTGATGATCCTCGTAGTTGTGCTTTTCAAAATAATGTTTCTTAATTCCTTTTTCGACGAACTTCTCCTCCATTTCTAATATCATGTGCTCACTCCACATTTTTTATTCATCGTGCACTTCCCTTATTATTATTATTCTTATTATTATTATTATAGTATTTATATTTATATTTATATTTAAGCACCTTCCCTTTGATGTTTTAAGCACCTAGGTTGAGAAGTAACTAACAATAAATTCTCACCCCTATGATGTTTGAAGCACCTAGGTCGAGAAGTTTGGGCTAAGTGGGGTAGTTAGGAAAAGTTTAGGTTGATAAAAAATAAAAAAGGTATAGGGCATTAGGATGGGAATAATCAAAAGGTGTAGGAAAAGATAGATATTTTTCCAAACAAGAAAGAAAGCTATACTTTATTTATCAAAGTATATATACATGTGGATTAAAAGAAACCATTTCATAAAAGTCCCAGATCTTAGCACAAAGATATAGTCAGAAAACATAAAAAGAGGCCCAAAAAGGGTCATCCAAAGGCCCAACAACTCCCCCTTTGTATTAGTGTGGAGTCCTCCTTCGAGCCATAGTTTATAGGAATCGTATCTATCCAAAAATATGAGGGCACCTGCACCACAAAGCGAGCCATCCCAACAAGCATCCCCATCAAATTTTTCCCTTACACCATCCACATATGTAGGGGAAATCTTGATCGACGTAGAAGATCCACCATAAGAGGGAGGCAAATCATGGAATTTTGAGAAATAAGAGATAATGTGACAAACCACCCCATAAAAAGCTAAATTTGTTCCTTCAAAATTGATGAAGGTTCTCAGCTTCCATATATCCCAAATAAAAAAAACATATCAGGAGTCATCAAAATCTGCAGCAAATATGAGCCATTATTGTAAGCATACATAGAAAGGTTTGTTCATCCATAAGAAATGTATATGCATAGTTGTGCAGAATATATTCCAAATACTCCAAGATGCAGGACAAGAAATGAATAAATGGAATATAGATTCAGAAATATTTCAACACGGAGAGCAAAGATTCAGACCGTAATAACCATGCTTTTGTATATTGTCCCAAGATAGAATATTACCTTCCTGATCCAAGTAAAAACCTTCACTTTTTGTAGGAACATTCCATTTCCAACATATATCGTGCCACCAGCTAGAGCTCACCAGCGTATCTGACAGGATGGCATCATAATCCAACTTAGTAGAAATAGTGTCCAAGGATGTATACCACGACCATCGAAGGGAGTCATCAATGTCTCTAATCTTGATGTTCCCTCTATACATCCCCATAATGTAATAGGACCATTCACGAGCCATAGAACCGTAGAGACCAAGTTGAGATGCATTCATCCATTTGATTGGAGACTGAGACCCAGGGAGCTTTAAGCATATATGATTTAGGGAGAAATAACCCTTCGAACATAAAAAAAAATATCTGGGATAATTTGAAGATTGGAGGACCACCGATTATGGGATCCTCACCCACAATAATATATCTTTCATTTCTAGGATCCCAAGCAAGCCAATCCTCGATAAGTAAAAAGGAGGAAATCAAGCCAACCCAAATATTAGATGCTCCTTTAATATTCTTCTTTGGTGATCGAATCCAGTTCACTATAGATTTTTGATATATTTTACTCTAATCATAGAGCTCCATATATTTTCCATAAACTCTTAGCCTGCACTAATTTGGAAAACAAATATAAATTTTTAAGAGACCATCCACCTAACTTCTTAGGTCGAGCAAGTCTTTCCCATTGGATTAAGTGATATTTTTGTTTAGAACCATCACCAACCCAAATAATTTCAAAAAAATTACGACGAATTGCATTCAAGATAGCCTTAGGAACTATGTATAATGATAACCAGTAAAAGGATAGGTTGTCCAAAACAAATCTAGCTACAGTGAGTCGACTTCCCATTGATAACCAGATCTCCAACATCAATGTGATATTATGGATTTGTACCAGACAAGGAACCAACCCCAGTCGGATTCGTACAGGGCAAGGAACCAACTCCAAGAAAAGATAGACTATAGAAAAGGGGTGGGTAGATTTTTATTAGGAGAGATAAGTAATAGAAAGGGAAGGGGAAGTGACTAATTAAAATTATGGACTTTTTCTTTTTTAATTAAAAAAGTAGGGGCCTCCTTCAAATTTTAATTTTATTATCAAGACATAGATGATTCAGGGTTTTTAATGCACAAGGGAATTAAGAAACGCATTAAGAAGAAGGTATTTGGGGATTTCTTTTATGGGATATGAGATTCATTATGAAGAAAAGGATTAAATGAGAGGGGTAGGTTTTATTAATTTTAAGACCATGGGTAAAGGGTAAAGTAGGTGTTTAGGATTAAGATCAGTGAAAAAGGTAATGTAGAAAAGGTTAGAAAGGGATGAATATGATGTGAAAAGTATCAAGGTTAAGGGAATCTTAATGTAAATGAGGGTAGTATCTTTTCCTTCTGAGAATGGATGACATAGGAATTTTTCTACAAGAGTGTAATAGGGGTTTTAACTTTTTAGACATGTGTGTGAGAAGAAATCGCATATCCTTTGAAAATGATCCACTAGCATATCCTTTTTAAGATCTTTTAGATGAAATGCTAGAAGTTGATTTGAAGAAAGGAGATTTTATTGAATAGCGTGTGGATAAATTGTCAAAAGAGCCTCAACCAACATTAAAAAGGTTGTTTAAAAACACAATGCCTAAGCATTAAAGTTACCATGTTTTACAAAAGTAGAAACAATTATGGTCAAGGTTAGAACAAAACAGAATGAGCATGCATATATCAATTTAAGAAAAAAAGCATGGCTACATTTACGTGTTTGATACAAGATTTACATATCTGTGACTCTTGTGTAATATTGGTAATTGAGACATAGATGATTTCCTAGGCATATAATTTAGGCATCGGTGTTCCGCCTGAGAAATCGAAATAATATGCTTATCTTCAATTCTAGAAGACCACAAAAATGTAAAACTTTACCCTTGCAAAACATCTTCATAAAATAAAAATATTTAATGTTTATAAAATCCCTTAATAGCATATTAAGAAAACTCTATCCGCTTAGGAGAATCCTACAAAAACCAACACAACAAATATTGAAAGGAAACATCAGAACCAAACATCAACATACATTGGACTATATATTCATGATTATATAGATAAATAGGAGAGTAGGGGTAGTAAGGTAAAGCCTAGAGTTTGATTTTGATGATCAAGGATAATTAAACAATATTGAAAAGAATATAATCACCTCAAGGTAAGAAACACTAACAAACATCACATGGGAGTGGCATAAGGACTACAAAAAAAAATGTATTCCCACTAGCTACTTGGTTATTGGTTTCTTCTTATATTTGAGATTCGATTTCTACCATGTAGGAACTTTTGTATTCAAAGAAAAAATAAGAGATGACAGATTAGGAGAAGGAAACATGAGCACAATGAACTCCAATTATCAATCACAGAGAAAGGTGGTCCTTGGAGTCGTGGAGGAGAAGGATATATGTAGTTAATCGCATTCAAAGGCAATGTCCTCAAGATTGAGAAGAAGGTTAGAAGGAAATTGCATGCTACTCTTGGGAATGACATGTTAGAAGGAAAGTATTACTATAATTTTTGAACTAATAGTCTGAATTTATAAAAAAAATTATCACAAATGCAAGAATTTCATTCTTTATACTATCACTTGTTAATCTAAGAAATTGTTGAATTTAAAATTGAGTACGTAAGTATCCTTACACCTTTACTGTATTTTTTATTACATGAAAGATCATAAAGTCATAAGGGTCAAATGGGGAGTAAATATCTAGTGATTGATGTGGAGATGAAAACATTTCTTCAATGTTTGATTTTATAGAAACAAATGACATGCCATATACAGATTGGAATACTCATATTGTTCAAATGGAGAAGGAACATATCCCTTGTTAGTGATGTTCTAGCTACCATGTTTAATGATTATGTGGGCATGGATGTTGAACATATGTCATCTATAACTCCACCTTCGAGTCAAACATGGGAGCTTGGTTCTTTCCCTTGGAGTAATTTTCCTAGTGTTTGTTAAGATGAAAATATTCATTGATTGTTTAGAAGTACCTTGGTAGTTGTTAGAAAACAAGATCACAAAGTAATAAAATAAATAAATGGGGAAATAAAATAGAACAAAATAAAAGAGAGACACCAATATATATGGTTCGCCTGATATGGGTAGCATCCATAGAGAAACAACTAGTCCTTTCTTTTATTTCATCCATCAAAATGAAGAGATACAACCCGTTGCACATCCACCGCAACCTCCTCTTCACTCTCTCATAGTCTCTCTCACACACTACTCAACCGTAATGGCATGCCCTCTTTAAAAGAGGGTTATCTTCTAGGGAAAAAAATACACAATATGAATAGTCCAGATTCACTATGAAAGGGAATTTTTTTCCAAAAAATCCTCTTTGAGCACGTCGCCCCTGAATCCATGTTAGAGGGGGAGCTCCAAAAAAGGTTGTCATTTCCCCCCTATGGTGTCAATAGTGGGGGGGAAGCAACCCCCAAACCCACCATCAAGTATTGGGATCCAAACATGACTGAAACACACCCTCTAAATCAAAAAGATTATAATTAGGCTTCACAACCAACAATACCAAAATGCCATTTTACTAAAAACATGTTTTAAAGTAGTGTGCAAATGTGGGTTACCATTTTTATGATTTGGATGAATACTATAAGTTTTGATGAACATAATTTTGGATGAATAGTATAAGTTTTGATGGACAATTATAGCCCTTAAGAGGGGAAACTTCTAGTTATGCTTCAAGGAGCATACACTATTAAGGATAGACGTTGAATACTATGCATATTTGTGATGTTTTGGTCATTTTTATCATCTAAGGTCTTTATGCGCTCATACAATAATGTTCACCAGAAAACTTGGTAAATCAAATAAGCCATAATGTGTATATTGTTGATAGAATATATAAGATGATTACAATGGTTGATAACCCGCCTATTAAATAAGGCCTGGGAATTTGTGAATGAAGGGTTATGCCCTTTCATCTTAAGTACAATTTAATTATGTTTTACTATTTAATTATTTAATTATTATATTTATTTATGTTTGTTACATTTCCTTTCCCTTAAGGGAATCTTTGTCCTCAAAGATGTATTGACATTAATGTCTGATTTACTTTAATCTGTCGTCTCAAGATCCTTTCCCTTTTTGTATTTGTGATATTTGAGGAAATGAGTTGATACGAGTTACAGATTCCCCAGGAGAATTGTTGCATTGTACCTTTTGTGGTCCATCCCAGATCTATTTTTATCGGAGCTCTGAGATAATTTTGTGGGATGATTCATCTCAATTGTTGCTTAGTATGTTGATATTTTCGCATGTCCACATAAGTCTTCTGTGAATATTCATTTTGACCCTGTCGTTGGTCAAAATGATGATTATTATTAGGACGTCTGTAATGTGTAGGTGTTGTTTGTTCTTCTTTCTTTTGGACTGCGGCGAGGACTATCTTCACTTCCTCGATTTGATTTTTGGATGCATTTTCCTGGATTTGTGTTTCTTAGTTCTCCAGTAGATTGTTATGATTCTAAATTTTTTCAATTCTTTCATCTTGCGGCTTTTTTCCAATTTCTAACTCCTTGATTTGATTATGTAGTTCCTGATTACGATTATTTAGACATTGGCTTTCTTCTTGCTTTTCCAGCGTTTTTCCTTCGAGGTCTTCACCGGAGTGTTCCCTCTTTCTATTGTTTTTCAATTTTTTGATTTTTGTAATCAGTGTTTTGTTATGATTTCTTAATCTGAAAATTTCTTCAGAACTGTTGGATATTGTTTTATTACTCTTTGTGATCTCCATCTTGTGTTCCTTTTTAGAGTGGCTATTTTGTTGTTGAAGAACTTTTATCTGTTGTCGATACTGGTCGACCACTGATTCTTGATCTTCTAATTTTTGTCATATGTGCATCAATTCTTCATCTTTGTCGTTAACGATTTTGTTCAAGCGTATTATTTCTGCTTCGTAATCACATATTTCTTTCCTTATATCTTGATTTTTTTGTCTGTGATTGAAATCACTTTCGTCTTTTAATTTCTCAATTTGGGTAGACAATTTTTCTATATGCTTTTTTTGGTCAGAATTTTTTTCCTTGAGCTCCTTTTGCATCTTAAGTATTTTAATCATTACTTCCGATTTCGTATTCATCTCTCGTAATGCTTCATTGTCTCTTCGATAAAGCTTTAACGTGGCTTCTAATTTCTCTAATTGTAGTCGCAAATCAGATTCCATGATCTCTGATTTCTTTGACACTAGATGGTCGTCTTAGACTATAGATAGTCGTCGATTTTTTAGATTTTGTTTTCCTTTGACAGATTGGTCTTCTTTGTTAGGTTAATAACCTCTTTTTTTTTCCAAAAAATAATATTATAAACAATAATTATTATAATTTCTTTTTATAATAATAATTATTAATTAATAATATTATTATATTAATGTTTTATATATGATATATAGTTTAATATATAGTTTTTTTAAATAATAATTTTTTTTATTTAATATAATTGAAATATTATAAATATAATATATTATAATATATATATTATATTATAATATTTGTTTTTTTTTGTGCAGGTCCCAGGAATGATGGCATGAAGATGGATGCAGAGAAGAGAAGGCGAGGGTGGATGCGCAACAGGGGAGGCGTTGGGTGACGACGAAGGATGGGGGACAAGGCAACGGTGCAGTAGGGGAGGTGTCGGCGGCATGAGGGTGAAGGGAAACACAGCGGTGGAGTAGGACGTGGGAGGAGCAGGAGGTGACGGGTGAAGGGTGATGGGGGAAAGCAGTGGAAGAGATGGGGAGGCACGATAGAGATGCAGAGGCGGAGGAAGACAGAAGGAGCATCGAGGAGATGGAGATGGCATCGCATGGAGCTGGCATGGAGAGGAAGTGGGGTGGGGAGGTGGAGAGCAGTGGCGCGTGGAAGCAGTTGGACGTGTAGAGATGATGGGAAAGGTGGATGTAGAGTAGCGAGGATCTGCAAAGGACGTGGATGGAAGGGATAGGAGCACATGGAGGGAGCAAGCGGATGATGCAGCATCGAAAGGGTGGGAGAATGGTGGATTTCTTTTTTTTTTTTTAAATATTTTTTTCTTCTTCTTCGTGTGGATGGCCAAGGGCCTTTAGGTTTGGTCAAAAACCAGAAATGAGAGAAACTCTCAATATGATGGTTAATAGCCTGAAATCAGTGAGGCCAAGGAAAGGTCCGCTCTGATACCACTGAAGCGAATATTTATTCGCTCATACAATAATGTTCACTAGAAAACTTGGTAAATCAAATAAGCCATAATGTGTATATTGATGATAGAATAGATAAGATGATTACAATGGTTGATAACCCGCCTATTAAATAAGGCTTGGGAATTTGTGAATGAAGGGCTATTCCCTTTCATATTAAGTACAATTTAATTATGTTTTACTATTTAATTATTATATTTATTTATGTTCATTACAGAGACACCAATATATATGGTTCACCTGATATGGGTTGCATCCATAGAGAAACAACTAATCCTTTCTTTTATTTCATCCATCAAAATGAAGAGATACAACCCGTTGCACATCCACCGCAACCTCCTCTTCACTCTCTCATAGTCTCTCTCACACACTACTCAACTGTAATGGCATGCCCTCTTTGAAAGAGGGATATCTTCTAGAGAAAATGTTAATGTATTTGTAACTTCGGAATGTATTCACTTGTATATCTTATGTATTGTACCCCGATGTTTATTCCGGGAAGTGTCTGTAATGTATTGGAGTCATGTCATGCCCCGATGTGCCTATCGGGAGATTCAATAATGTAAACAAGTCATGTCAAGTCATTGTGGGTAACCCTCCTATTGATCAAGGGTTAAAGTCCCCGCAGTTGTGGGGCCCTAGGGTTATTAGACTCTCCTAGAGAAGTCGGCCCTAGTGAGTTATTGTAAAGTCAGAAACTAGTATAAATAGAGAGAGATCCTCTCTATTTATCACACATTCACTCACACTCAGTTGTAGCGCATAATTGAGAGAGAAGATGTTGTTGGGACAAGAGAGAGGGAGACTACTGCTGTTGGGAGATCATCTTACTATTTTGGGGTTTTTCTTTTGGTGCTAATTCTATCTCTGAGGAAGTTGCGGGGTTTTCTCCTTTATGGTTTCCCCGAGGAAAAGCATTGTGTTCATTGTCTCTTATGTTTGATTGTTGTGCTTGTTATTCTCTCAATTAAAGATCGTAATATAATGCTAGCTTGAATGACAAAAATCTAACATGGTATCAGAGATCACATGAGAAGAAGACACTATGCAATTGCGAAAACTAGGGCTTCCTAATTTTTGCATCTCTCTCCATGGATTTTTAGCAAACGAAGGTTGGGATGAATCTCCTCTATAGGGCGCATCTTTCTGTCGAAGTATAATATGATTCTGATCATTTTCAGTTTTTGACCCGACACTAGTGTCGAAAATTAGGGCTTTCCACAGAAGTGGAATTTTTGAGTGAGCCCATGCCTGGATTGATCTCCTCCTCAAAATCAAAGTTTAGAGATCAAGATCAAAGCTTTTGGTTGGATAGAACTCCGAGAAATTCAAACCCTAATCTGCTCATGAACCAACACTACATAAATTTTGCTCCAAATCCAATTCTGACATCTTGACCTGATAAGATCTAAATATTTTGTATTTCCATTTGAGGTTCTCAGTTAAGATGTCTCATCATACCAAGCTTGATGAAAAGCTTGAGGGAGCTGATAACTTTCGAGCTTGGAAGTATAGGATCTCCCTGGTCCTAGAAGAAAATGAGTTGGACTCCTACTTCAATGAGGAGGTTCCATTTCCATATGGAGATGAGGCTAAGGCATTACTCAAGAATAAATTGGTCATGGCTAAGAGGATTATTGTTTATTCAATCAAGGATCACCTCATACCACAGGTGTCCTCCCTAAAGACACCTAAATCTATGTTTGATGCCCTAACCAAACTGTTTGAAGGAAAGAACATAAACCGAAAGATGACTTTGAGGAACCAGTTGAAGAATGTGAAGATCCAAAATGCAGAGACCATATAGTCATACTTCACAAGGGTCTCCTAGATCAAAGAACAACTTGAAGCAGTGGATGAAGAAGTGGAGAATGCAGAGATTGTAATGACCACCTTGAATGGTCTCCCTAGGACATGGGACTCTTTCATTCAAGGGATATGTGCCAGAAAGAAGCTAGTTAAGTTCAGCAAACTATGGGAAGAATTCTCACAAGAAGAAGCTCATATAGTAGCTCGAGAAGAAAAAATGGGAAGTGAAGATCAAGCTCTCATAGTTCAATCCAAGAAAAACAGAAGGGACCATCATCATCATTCTAAAGGTAAGCATTCTTCCTCCAGAAAATCTCAACTCAGATGTTATACTTGTGATGAAATAGGACACTATGCCAGAGATTGTCCTAAGAACAAAAGAAACTCCCACAAGAAGAAAAACAAGAGAAGACATCATGCTCATGCCGTAGAAGATGATGAACCTTCCACAAAGAGAATCAAGCAAGAAAGTGATGAAGAATATGTTTTGATTTCCGCTCTCACGAGAAACATCACACATGGAAACAATGATTGGCTTATAGACAGTGGGGATTCCAAACATATGATAGGATTCAAAGAATCCTTTGTGAAACTATCAGAACATGAATCACCCCACAAGGTGAAACTTGGAGATGACTACCAGTATACAATAAAAAGGTAGTGGGGAATCCTCCTATAAGCTAGACTCTGGAAAGTCTATGAAGATGAAGGATGTATTGTTTGTACCGGGACTTATGAAGAACCTCCTCTCCATATCTGCATTAGATGCAAAAGGCGTGAGGGTTGCATTTGTAGATGGCCAAGTTCTCAAGTGGCCAAAGGGAAAGACTATTGATGATGCAATAGTGATTGGGGAACAAGAGGGAGGTCTATACAAATTGAAGGGCCATCTAGAACAAGCCTTGGTCCATGACATAGTAGATCCAAATGAACTTTGGCATAGAAGGCTTACACATTTGCATTACAGAGCACTACCACTTACAAGCAAAGCTGTTGAAGGTCTTCCAGAAATTCAAGCAAAACATGATGGAGTCTACAAAGGATGTGCAAAAGGAAAGAACACAAAAAAGACATTTCCAAGTAGCGAGAGCAAGGCAAAAGGAATCTTGGAAATCATTCACTCCGATGTATGCGGTCCAATGTCATCAAGTTCATTAAGTGGGTATGTATACTATGTTTCTTTTATTGATGATTTTTCTAGGAATACATGGATATACTTCATGAAGAACAAAGATGAAGTATTCAACAAGTTCAAGGAATTCAAAGCCTTGATTGAGAACCACATTGAAAAGAAGATCAAGACCTTTCGATCAGATAATGGCAGAGAATTCAAATAATTATGCAAAGATTCGGGGATTAAGAGGGAGTTAAACACTCCATATAATCCACAACAGAATGGGGTTGTAGAAAGGAAGAATAGAACGATCATGGAAGCTGCAAGGGCTATGCTTCATGATCAAGATCTTCCCATGCATCTATGGGAAGAAGCTGTCAAAACGACGGTGTATGTACAGAACCGTACTACACAGAGTACTCGAGAACAAGACACCTGAAGAAGTCTTTTCTGGCAAGAAACCAGAAGTCAGTCATCTCATAATATTTGGTTGTCTAGTGTACATACACATTCTGAAAGAAAATAGGACAAAGTTAGATCCTTCAGGAAAGAAGGGTATATTTGTGGGATACTCTGAAAGCTCGAAGGCTTACAGAATCATACTTCCCATGATTCAAGAAGATCGACATCACCAGGGACGTAACATTTGACGAAGACTCAGCTTACAACAAATCCAGAAAGAGGCTTGCTGAAGAGCCTAAAGAAACAGAAGTACCCAGAATTCATGACACACCCATGAACGAAGAAATTCAAGAAGAAGATCGAGAATTCGAAGAATCTCAACAACCTGTAGATCCACCTCAAGAGAAGAATCCTCACAAGAGGAAACCTGCTTGGGTATGAGAAGCTATCCAAGGTGCAGAAAGATATGGGGCTCCAGAAGAAAATCATAGAGAAAGAAAGAGAAACAGGTCTTGCTCCGGTTATGTAGCCTTATTATGTGATTTCATTGATAAAGAACCTTCCAACTATGAAGAAGCGGCAGAAAGGAAAGAATGGAAGGATGCTATGATTGAAGAGTATCAATTGATCATGAAGAATGATGTTTGGGATGTTTTCCCAAGACCAGAAGGAAAGTCTGTTTTAACTTCCAGATGGATCTACAAGATCAAGCATGCTACAGATGGCAGCATAGAGAAATATAAAGCAAGATTTGTGGCTCGTGGCTTCTCCCAGAAGGAAGGAATAGATTATGAAGAAAATTTTGCACCTGTAACCAGATACACTTTCATCAGATCAGTACTTGCTCTGGCTACAGTAATGAAATGGAAGATACACTAGATGGATGTCAAGACTGCTTTCTTGAATGGTGTAGTGGAAGAGGAAGTGTATGTGGAGCGGCCACTCGGTTTTGAGACACGTGACAGGAAGTCTCATGTGTGTAAATTAAAGAAAGACCTGTATTGTTTAAAATAGGCACCCAGGACATGGTATGATAGAATTGACAGCTTTCTATCCAGTTTGGGATTTACCAAGAGTAAACCAGATTCCAACCTTTATTACAAGGTTGAAGATGGTAACCCAGTGATACTCCTACTGTATGTAGACGATCTGTTTGTAACAGGTATGGATGGGTTGATTGCTAATACAAAGAGGAAGCTTGCTATCGAGTTCAAAATGAAGGACTTGGGTATGATGCACTATTTTCTAAGCATGGAGGTGTGGCAAAATGTGGATGGAATCTTCCTCGGACAAGGGACATATGCAGTAGAGATCCTGAAGAGGTTTGGGATGATGGACTGCAAGGCCATGATCACACCTATGGCATCAAACCTGAAGCTATTAAGTGATGCTTCATTAGAAGCAATTGATGCTACGATGTATCATCATATGATTGGGTCCTTGATGTACCTAACGAATACAAGACTAGATATTTGCTTTGCTGTGAACACCTTGAGCCAGTTCCTGATAGATCCGAGACATGTTCACTTGATTGCTGCAAAGCATATTCTAAGGTACCTGAGGGGTATAGTTGATTATGGGCTCAAGTATGAGGTGAATCAAAAGATTAACCTGGAGGGTTATGTTGATTCAGAGTGGGAAGAAAGTGCCATCCATAGGAAGAGCACTTAAGGGTGCTACTTCAGTATGGGATCAGGTGTGATCTCTTGGTTTAGCAGGAAGTAGTCCTATGTGGCACTGAGTACAACTGAAGTAGAGTATGTTGTAGCTTGTTCAGCTAGTTGTGAGGTAGTATGACTGAGGAAGCTACTGTCTGATTTATTTGATCTCCAGTTAGATGCTACTTATATATATTGCAACAACCAGAGTTGTGTGAAGTTGTCGGAGAACCTGGTGTTCCATGACAAATCGAAGCATATCGATATCAAGTATCACTATATGAGGCATATGGTGTAAAGAGGAATAGTGAAGCTCCATTATGTTGTGGAGAGAGTGGCCTTACCCTCATGATTTTGTTGTGTGTGTATTTCTCTTCATGTTGTGGGTCTGGGAATGTGAATTCACCTCCACGCGGGTTGTTTTTATTTCCTCACGCAGCTGAGAAATCATTTTTGGTTTCCCCATGAAATTTGGGTTGTTGTGGGTTCCTGTTGAGTCGTTTTGGCCACGATAGGGCCAAGAACAACTTAGGAATCAAATTTCCCAATCAGAGCTGTGTATTACCCAAATTGTCACCTCATTTTTGTTCTGTGGTGTTTGCTTTTCTTCCCCAGAGCCGTGAATTGCTCGATTTTGCTGTGTGTATGCAGTGGTTGGTCTTTGGACTGTATCGGAGTGCGAATGAAGGCTTGGTATGCTTGATAAACCTAGTGTGTTCAAGACCCTCATAGACAGAGCTAGAGGGATAGCTTTCTTCTCCACACCCCCTGAATAGCATTGGAAGGGAAGTCAGGGTCTAAGGGACTGTGTAGCAGAGAAGGGACTGATTCCTTGTGTTGGGTGTGTGTGGGTGTCCTAGAAGTCAGGATAATTCTGGTGCAGGTTCCCTGAGCTCTTAAGTGAGCCCACCAGCTTAGCAGTCAGCTTTTCCCAGCTCCTTGATGGCTTGATAAACCCAACTATGTTGGCTTGGCTGAGTTGTGTATCTTTGGCTATGTGTGAGCCTACTTAGTTTCCTTATTCCTTGGGGAATCATGCTTAGCTTGGGGGTGGTAGTGTTGCTGAGAGATTAAGGAGCACATTGGCCTATGGTTGGGTGGAATGTTGCAGCGACATAGTTAATTGCGGACAAGCTTCTTCATAAGATCAGTATTCTTGTGTTTACATCCTTGCAATTACATTTGATAATGAATTACAATGAACATGTTGAATGCTTGAATGTATGGTTTTGCTTCCGCTGTATGGTAATGATGTACTCATGTTTTAGTTCAAATCATTTCAATTTTTATGTATATGTTCATGGGGCTAGTTGCCCGGATAGATAATGGTATGGTAGCGTTCTCTTCGTTGGTCGGAGGGTCGAGGGCATTACATTTCTCATCTAAGGAAAGTAGCTTGAGTTAGATTTCCACCATTAGAGATGCATATTATGAAAGAAGCGTGGTTTAGATGTAGTGTGATTAGGTAGCTAATGTGATCTTTAAACTAGGGTGAATGTTTGTCAAATTTAATTGTGCCAACTGCCTCTCTCAAACTTGAATGGGGATACCTATATTAACTTGAATGATTTAAATAATTTGTATTCCTATCCTTTTCAATGACTGTTTGGTTGTTTGAGACTTTAAAGTTGATAAAACTGACTTGGCTACTTTGATATCTTATGCATAATGTTTTGGCTTCTTTCATGTAGATTCAATTTTTCTATTTTTTTTGTATGTGATACATTTGAATCCTTTGCAGTTTTAGATTTTCATATGATACATAACTTGAAATGGAGTGTCTTATTGTGAAACAATGTGCTAAAGTACATGGTTTTCAAGGTATGTGTAATGTTTTATTGCTCGTATAATTTTAAAGGGCACGTGTATTGATTTTTATTATATATGCATTTGCCTTTTCTAGCTTTTTTCCTTTGTGTGCATAGTGTGTTATCTAGTTTATAATATTGTCAATTGTGCATCTATTCTAGGATGAGAGATTGATGTTCAATTCATTTTATGTATCTATACAATTTTTCCTTGGACATTCTATTCCACATTTTAGGGAAATTGCTAGTTATAAGAAGTATAAAGAAATACTTGATCTCTCCATACACAATGGTAATTGTCATTATCATCCCATCGTAGTCAAGGATATGAAATGGAAATAAAGAAAAAGAAATAAAGGACTATTATGGGGGAGGGTAGTAGACTTGGAGGAAGACTATGATAGGGTGGAAAAAATCACCAAAATGGTGGAAAAAAAACAATGATTACATCAAGGTATATAAGTGTATCAAGTTTTTCATATGTTACAGAAGGTAATTAATGAGATAACTTATCAAACTACTTTTCCTGGGGAAACTAGGTTTTTAAATAATTAAGGAAAGATACCATGACCATCTTTTCGTATTTATATTGATCCTTATGAGTATTAGACTCCAACCACAATATGGATATATCTTTGGAATTAGATGTATATCTCTTCTTTAAAGAGCTGCTGAAATTATATTAGAGAAATTTTGATGTCTAAAATGGACTTCCTAAGGAAAATAATTAAATATGAAAATAAGAGTTGTGAACTTTGGATGGAAATGAAGAAAAACTATTTTTTCCTTGTATTTTTCAATTTCATCTCCTTGATGGTTTACTCAAATTTTAAGTGGACACTTGTTGGATGTGCAATTAAATTTCACTTCTAACAAGTACCCACATTACATATCTTTAATAGAACCATGGTGAGATGTGTTTAAAATATAATAAGAAAACATGTTTAAACACTTTTTTATTGTATTTTGAGATATGTCATAGTGGGTCCATTAAAAGTACATATTGGATGTAGAATTTAATTATGCATTTAAAGAGTGACTACATTTGAAATTGTGTAAATCTACAAAGAAGATAAGTTGAAAATACAATAAAAAATAGTTGTTTCTTTCCCTCCAACACGTATTACCTTATGGTTGACTTAATCATTTAGGTATGGTTGACATCATCATTTTGAAACCTATTGGTTCTTTTAAAAATGATTTTGATAGTACATTTTTTGCTTTGTGGCCCATTGTTTTCCTCAAATTTCTCTATTATAGGATCATCTCCATATAGTAAGAGACTAACTCAATAGCCTTGCACTCATGGGGGTTTTGTCATCAATATGTCAAGGAAATAAATATTCAAGAGGGAGAAAAATAAAGGGGAATTGTATGATGAAGGGGTAATAAGATACAGTGGATTACCCAATGGTCACATTTAGGACCTTCAAGAACCACCAAAGTGACTTTCGAGAAAGTGATGAATTCTTACATCATTAACTCAAAATTCATGCAAAACTAGCAAGCAACATTGTTTCAAAGGATGTAATGATGCTATCATGAAGGAAAGAAAAGGGCATGATGTATTACCAACTTTGACCATTACTTTTTTTCCACGAAAAAAAATTCACATTAAATTTGACAATTATTGCCAAAGAATCCTTGCACTTAAGTCCAAACAAAAAATAGCACCATGAGGGGCAAATACTTGCATAGGGAGAACAATGAAGTATTGTGGTAGCAGATGAAGAAGGAAATATTATTAAAAACAAGAAAATGTGTCTTGCTTGATCTAGTGGGATTATCGATTTGGACAGGCACCATGGTTTATTGAATACTTGAGCACTCAACGATTGGGGATTGGGAAATTGAGCAACAATATGAATCCTTCTTATTTGATGTCAAGAGTCAAATTATCAAGATGTTGAAATGCAAAAGGAAGAGAGGAATGGATGTGAATATAGATGTATCAACTATAAAAAAAAGTATCCTCAACTCCAAAGACATGTACTCATTTGTTGTAGATGCCTCCAAGAACAAATAAGAGTCCAGCCTCAAGTAATATGATAAATATACCATTATGAAGTGGCTAACTTGCTAGGAAACACTTTACTCAACTCAATCATAATTCAATAGACCTTAAGGATATAGATGCCTTCCAAGATTCAACGATAAAATACTTTGCAATTATTGATGGTCTAAATTTGTCAAAGGTGATTTCAATTGATGCAAAGCACAATATGGCAAGAGAAGAACACACCAATTCCACATGAAATTATGATTTGCGATAAATTTGAGGTAGTAAAATTTCATGCTCAATTTTCTTTTGAATAATTCATTATATAAAGCACACAAATAGCAATGGTTAGCTTTCTATATGGATATCCCATGCTCTGTTAGATATCCAAGTGATTAGAAACATGATCATGCCTCCTTATGTGGACCCTAATAGAGATATTATTTTATTATAATATTTTGAGAAAAAAAAATGGACCAAAGCATTCAATTGAAGAAGATTGTGGAACAAAGCATCCAGATTATTGATAAAATCACCATTCACAAATATATCATGTGTCCCACAAACAATAATAGTTTATTAACAATGCAATCACCAACTTCGATATTACGAAAAAAAAATAAAAAAATAAAAGAAGATAAGTGACTGGGTTGACAAATGGATAAGACAAAAAATGGGAACTGATGGCGATGGAGGAGGAGATTAGTGAAAACCCTAGTGATTGGTGCGGAAACCCTAGTGTCTAGTTGTGACTCTCAGAAGGATGCACAGGTTCCTGTTAGGGAATGCATTTTTTTTTGGGTGGTTGGTGGGGTGTGTTGTTGGGATATGAGGATGTAGGGCGGGGTCTTTCTCTGGTTTTGGGGGTGGTTTGTTTTCTCTTGTTGTTGTCGGTGAGTTAGACAGGCTCCTGTTGAATGATGGAATTGGGTTTTGGTATATTTCGGCGGGTTTTGTGGGTTGTTGTTGTGTGTGGACTTCTAATTGTTAACCTTGGTGGTTGATAATTGTGTTGGTGGTCAGGATTTGATAGTTTGGGTGTTGTTCATACCGGTTATTATGGTGGGTGGGGTTGGTATTGGGATTTTTTTGTTTCTATCCGGTTACTATGGGTGGAGGGGTGTGTACGAACCCTCAGGAGAAGGTTACATTTATGCCTGCAGTTCCCTTGGGAGGTGGCAGACTGGGTATGCTGGGTAGAGATGTGACGATGGACGCGGTGGAGGATTTGTCTAAGGGTGCTTTAGTGGGTCGATTTGAGTTTATAAAGCTTAGCAAAGGAGAGATTCTAGAGTGGATTCGTGTGGTGTGGAAGCCTTTGTTAAAATCTATTCTGAGAGTTATTTTGTTGGAAAACAAATGGATTATTTTTCAAGTTCTTTTGGAGGAGGATAGAATGGTTATCGAGACTCAATTTTGGGTCATTGGTTAATGGGTCATTGGTTCTAGAAAGATGGCATATTGGGTTCGAACCGCTTCAGAAAAAATGGGTAAGAGGCACTTATGGGTAATTCTTCTAAATTTCCTTGTGCATTGCTGGAATCTAAAAGGATTCATGGGGATTGCGAACTTGCTTGGTCGTTTTTTCTTGATGGAGGATGAATAATTATTGGGGTTTGAGAGGGTCTCACTGAGGGTGTTGGTGAAAATGGTGGTCGAGGAGGGATTACCGATGGAACTGGAGGTGTTTGGGGCATAAGGTTCCTTTATGCAGCCCTTAGACTATTAGTGTTTTCCATTTTAGGTGCCATAGTTGTCGGGATCTTGGGAATTAAAAACTCGGGTGTCCAGGAATTGCAGCAATGTCGAAGGTGGTTCTAGCTGAACAAGGTGGGCATCAAGGGATGGAAAGGGACCTCAACTTCCCTCTTCCCCTGGATAAGGTGTTGACTTTGTCCTTCGTCAGTAAGTTCGTTCAAACTGTGCCTATTTTA
>LPNX010414874.1:32725-146344 GCA_001517045.1 Pseudotsuga menziesii | reverse complement strand
GGGGGGGGGGGGGGGGGGGGGGGTTCTTTCTCCTACTGGGGGGTTTTGGGGTGAGCTGAGTGAACCCACCTGTGTGGTCGTTCAGGAAGAAGGTCCTATTTTTGTAAGTTTTTCTCCATATAAGAGGGATACTGGTCCAAGACCCTTGTCGGAGGATGCTCCTCTGACTTCGATGTTTTTAGACTGTGATCTTCCTCCTCTGTGTCGGGCATTAGTGGAGAATTTGAATATAAATATTTCATCTTCTCCTATTGTGGATCAACCTGGGGGTATGGGTCAAGAGGCTTCGCAAGTTGGGATCCCATCAAATAGCTTGAGTTTGGGTGATTCTCTTCCTACATATTCGACCGAGGGGCTAGGTAGTTCTGATGTGATACATATTTCCTCCATAAGGTATGCAAATGTGTTAGTGAGAAGGGAAAGAGGGAAAAAGGAGGGACAGGAAATTTCTAACATGAAAAAGGACATCATCAGGGTTGAGTCGAGGGTTAACCCCAAGGTTATTTCCCTTACAGAGAGAGGCCTTCCTTTGGCTTTAGATTTAGATGGTTCGGTATCTGGTCGGGCTCTTAGAGAATTGGCCTAGGTTGAAAATTTGAAATGATTTGTGCCTCTTTTGGGAGAGGGTTATGCAGTGGACCTAAAAGAGTTGCATTAAAACGTGTTATAAAGAGTCAACATGTATATATTTTGTTGCTACTAGAAACGATGATTGAGGTTGTTAGTGCATGTGATTTTTTCCTGAGGATTAAACATGGCTGGAGGGTCTCAGCCTTGGAATCTGAAGGCATTTTTGGTGGGAATCCGATGGCATGGAATCCCGTGGTTGCTGATTCCAGTCCCTTTTTTACATGTGCAGGTATCTTATTATCTAAGCATGTTAAGGGCTTTGATAAGGTTATTCATATTCTTAATATTTATGCACCTTGTAGAGAGCACAAGATATTTTGGTATGGCGTGCAAAGGGCAGGTTTCCTGAAGGTACCTAATCTCATCTTGGTTGGAGATCTCAATTTTACAATGTCTGTTAGTGAAGTGTGGGGAGTGGGATGCACAGTGGATGGTCTTGCTGATTACTTTATCTCCTTGTTCGATGACCTACATTTAAATGACATACTTCTGACGGTTTTGACCCCTCCCTGGTCGAATGGGCAGTGTGGTGGTGGGGGGATCACTAAGAGGTTGGACAGGTTCTTTATGGTTGATGGATTATGTGAGGAGATGGGTAAGTATAGATCTTGGTCCCTGGCTACTGGATTCTCAAATCATCAGACGATGTTTCTCCAGATGGATTTTGATAAGGATTTCGTCATTATCCTTTCAAATTCAATCCTTCATGGCTTAAGGATGATGAGTTCATTACATTGATCAATGATAAGTGGTGGTGCTTAAGGGATGGTGCCCCTGGGAAGTTGAGCTCAATGAACAGTCTCTTGTGGATTTTAGATCGTCTCAGAGGGGAGGCCATTATGTGGGAAATAAATAAGATGAAAGCTCTTGTGACTGAACTGGTAAATATACAGGGTGAGATACAAGGTCTTTCAGGGATGGTTGATGAGGATTTTTTCTTAGTAGATAGAAAGTAGGATTTAATGAAGTTGGAAGCAGTTCGCACCAAGATTCTATTCCATAAAGAAGAGACAATTCGTCAAAAAAGTTGGGTTGTATGGATTAAGGTTGGGGATGGAAATACAAATTATTTTCATAATTTTGGGAATAGAAGAAGGTTGACTAATGTTTTATGGGAGGCTTCTGATGAAGATGAGAGCCAGGTGTATGATGAAAGATACATTAAAATGGAGGCGAGAAAATTATTTCAAAGCTCTTATTCTGCGAAGGATGGAGGCAGTATTGACAAACAACTACAGGTTATTAAACAATATCCTTGTTTTTTTGAGCATGAGGACTGTGCTTTTATTGGGCGGTCGATGATCGAAGGGGAGATATTGGAAAACCTCAAGAACTTCAAGAGGGATAAAAGTCCAAGCCCTGATGGGTGGACTGTGGATTTTTATCTCCATTTCTTTGATTTACTAGGTGACAGTTTGACAGAGGCAATGGAGGAGACTCGAAGATGTGGAGCCATACTTGAGTACTTAAACAAGACTTTTATCACATTGGTTCTAAAGGTTGATAAGCCCACTGGATTTAACGAGTATAGGCATATAACGTTGTGTAATTTGTTATACAAGTTAATCTCAAAGCTCATAGTTGACATATTGAAACCGGTACTTAGTAAGGTGATAACGAAGGAATAGTTCAGGTTCCTTCTGGGACGGAAAATTCTAGATGTTGTGGGCCTAGTTTAGGAAAGCTTGCACTCGGTTAAGTAGAAAAAACTTTGTGCTTTCATCTTAAAGCTTGAACTGGAGAAAGATTCTGATAGGATTGATTGGGATTACCTCCATCTTATTTTGGTACAGGTTGGTCTCTCACATGACATTTCGAGATGGATTATGTCTTGCGTATCTACTGCTAGTTTTGCGGTGCTTGTAAATGGTTCTCTATCCCTATTTTTTAAAAGTGGTCATGGAGTTCGTCAAGGGTGTCCCCTATCACCGTACTTGTTCATACTTTCAATTGAAGGACTTAGTCGGATTTTCAAAGAAGTGATGAAGGATGGGGATATTAAAGGTTTAAAGGTTTCAAATGGGCATCGACTTCCTCATGTTCTTTTTGTGGACGACGTGATTATCTTTGAGAATGGTTCGGTGGCGGAATGGAGGATAATAAAAGACTTGTTGAATGTTTTTTGTTGCGCCTCTAACCTAACAGTGAGTAATTTAAAATCATCTATTATTTATAATTACTTTGACCAGGCTTTAGTGGAACATATTGTGTATCTATTCTGTTTCAGATGGCTAGTATTGAGGAGGGGATAAAATACCTTGGCTATTTTCTTAAGCTGAATAGATACATGAAGATGGATTAGCGTTGGATTGTGGCAAAGTTTAACAGGAAATTCGAGGGTTGGACCTCTCGTTGGCTTTCTCTGGGCAGGCATTTAATTCTTATCACTTCAGTTTTACAAAGTCTGCAAGTATATTGGTTTTCGCTGTTGTGATTTCCGGCGGGGGTGATTACAGGCCTTCGAAGGATGATTTTCAATTTTTTGTGGAGAGGCAAGTCAATGGACGTGAAATTTCATTTGAAAGGTTGGGAGAATCTTTCCAAGCCGAGAAATTTTGGGGGGTGGGGTATTAAACATTCGGGTCTATTTAACATGGCGTTATGTGCCAAAAGTCTGTGGAGGGAATTGCATGATGACAGTCTGTGGGGGAAGATCATCAGGTGTAAATATCTTCAGCGACTGTCTGTAGCTTCCTGGATGAGAACATGTAAGATTAAGTTGGGGACTGGTTCTTTAAAATGGCGAAGTCTTCTTGGTTCGTTGAAATTCATCCTTCCAAAACTCAGTTGGCAGGTGGGAAGTGGAACACGGATCTTTCTAGGCATTGATTCGATCATAGGCATGCGAGATAATTTTGCACTATCGGTCCAGTTAACTAAGGTTCTCCAGGAGAAGAACATCTATGACTTAAAGCATGATTATCTCCCTAAAGATGCACATAGGCCATGTTGGCTATCCCATGTGGAGCTCAATCTATGTGAAGAATTGGGAGGTGAATAGGATATGTTCGTTAAAAATATGGTCATTGCGGGTATATTTTTAATAGAAAAGACTGATATGTTGGTTTGGGATATAAATAAAGACTCAAGAGTGGTTACAGGGAAAGTGATGTATCAATATTTGGCTCATTGTTTTCTTGCTAGAGACTCAGAGGGAGCTCTTAACTGCATTTGGAATGGGAAGCTACCTTTGAAGATTAAATGTTTCGGGTGGTTGTGCTTTAACAGTAAGATACTGACCTGGGAAGCGTTACAAAAGCGTGGATTTATCGGACTTGGGTGGTGTTGTCTTTGTCAACAAGATAACAAATCAGTCATGCATGTGTTTGGCAATTGTGTCTTATTTCAGAATGTTTGGGCCTGTGTGGGCTCATAGTTATCGTTTTCGGTCAATTGGGAAAAATAGTGTCTTGCCGAGAATATCCTTCTTTGGATTGAGAAGTCAGATATGGAGGTAGATGTGATTTTAGCCATCCTTTGGGCGGTATGGAGAGAACGTAACATGTGCATCTTCCATGGTGTTGATGCAGATTCAAGCAGGGCGGGTTTGAAGGCTATTAGCTGGTTGCATGCATATGGTTCACTACATCAGAAAAAGACTAGTGGAGTTATAAATTTCCCTTGGGAGGATCAGTGTGGTGTTATTGGTTTCTTCGATGGTGCGCAACAAGATGGTTACTGTGGGGGAGGTATGGTTATCAGGATCAGACATAATCTTTCATTTATAATGAAGATGGGGGTAGGCAAAGGAACAGATACAAAGGCTGAGCTCATGGCACTTTGGGGACTGCTATGTTTTGCCAGGAAAAAGGCCCCGTTAGCTATCACGATTTTTGGTGACTTGAAAGTTATTATAGACTGGGCAAAGGATATTCATTCTTTGCGTACTATGGAGCTTCAAAACTGGGCCAGGAGGACAAAATGTATCATCTCTGACTTTGAGCTGATAACTTTCAAACATATGTATAGAGAGTTGAATTCTGAGGCTAATGGCTTATCCAAGCTTGCCTTAAGGGAGGAAATGAAGAATATTGCTTGGGAACTGATTCTGGAGGGATCCAGAATTGATCATGGTCTATTAAGCATAGTATAGTTTCTTTTCATAAGAGTTTTTTAAGTTATTAGGTTCTATAGTAAATTATAGGCTTCTAAGATATACAACTTTAAGGGGACTGAAATTATGATGATAAGTTGTCTAAAGTATTTCTTGCTAGTGCAAGGTCAATATGATAAAGTTTTTTAACCCAAAGTGGGAAGTGTTGTTTTCACAAAGGTAGAACAATTCAAAGAAATTGTTTCTCTTCTTAGTAATTTTGTTGAGTGTTTCTATGTCCTCTAGTGCTCAAGCAATGACTTACCTCCTACCTTAATCACTTTTGTAAAACTTAGGGCTTAAACCTCCAACAAAACGCTAGAAGGAGGGCTTGAACCTCCGACCTTGTGGTTAACAGCCACACGCTCTAACCAACTGAGCTATTCCAGCAGTTGCAACAATGTTGAGATATTATGATCGAGTATACCGGCCCTGCTATGGTAATGTTTGTTGACATAATAATATATTTGTAGAGTAAGCCGAATATGAAGCTAACTTTGCGTTCCAAATTTTTTCTACTTGGAAATATGTTGAGAACGAAAGGGTAAAAATTAAGATGATAATTCCGTTGTGGGGATTTGAAGGCGGTCGCCTGGGTGAAAACCAGGTATTATCCTAACCGGACTAGCCAAATGTTGAAGCACAATTAGATGATTAGTGTACATCATCTAATTACTGTATCTGAACTTTTCTATTGAGATATTTAAGAAATAACCTATCGAACTCGACCATTTGCACCAATCAGACGCCCAGCAGAGCACCGCGGCCGCCTAAATGAAACCCTGGTCGTTCAATTGGTGCAAATGGTCGAGTCTATAGGTTATTCCAATATTTAATACTTCTGCCAACAGAGTGGCACAGCGGAAGCGTTGTGGGCGCATAACTTATAGGTCCCAGTATCGAAACCTGGTTCTGATATATTATTATTTATCAGGTTATATATGAAGATAGGTATTAGGGGCCATCAACGATCTGTTTTGAATCTGTCAAGTAGGCTTAAATGCCCAGTGACAATAACTCTACAGGACAGAAAAGTGACTATAGACTTAAACTACTTTATGAAACATTTGATTTGATAAACTACAGAGAACTCCTTTCTGACTTAATGCCTAACCGAGAAAGATTGATCTGAAAGTATAGCTGTACAGATACCCATATTGCAATTACAGTTCTTTCAGATATTCTGCCAACATTACACGAATTACTTCCATCCTTCCACAGATTACATTACATGCAGTGAAATTACAACACATGATTTTATAAAGCATTTTATAGAATGTCAAGCTGATAAACCAGAGATCTACTTTGCCAAGAAATTAGCTACTTGTACAATCGGTAAAGCATTAATCTGGAAGCAAACAACTTTTTTTGCTCCGTAATTAGAATGACATGTTTATTGAAAAATGGAAGGCTAATATATTGAAAAATGGAAAATCGGGGCAAAGTCTTTGCGATTTGCTAAAAGGCAATTGAAAATATTGCCAGGAAGTTTGACAGAACATGTAGATGCTTCAATGCTGAAAAGAATATATTTTGCAAATCCTGCAGGTGTTTTTAGGTATAGGTTGATTGCCATCAGAAGTTGTTGATGGAAAAAAAAGGAGTATGACAATTTTATGACTGGGTAATATCATTTAGCATGTTAAATAAATAAGCAAATGCATTTTTCCCATTTAACATAAAAGCATTCAACATAAAAAGCTTTCATACTGTTATATCCAAGTCAAATAGTCTATACTCTTGTATCCAAGTCAAACAGTCTATAGACATAAGGCATAAATACCATGAAATGAGACCATTTAAATTAGTAGCTTCTAATAAAAAGAAAAAGCATCAACAGTGTAAGAACAAACAATATTCTATAAACTTTAACAATGAAAAAAAAACAGAAAGCAGAAGAAAAAGTCTGTATATGCAAATAGTTGATGCTTTCAACCATGCAAAACAAAACAAAATATAAATCCCAATTCTCATGGGGTATATCATAAATACCAATAGGCCCTGTGGAGCCAAGGCTTTTGATGGGGTATATCATATATATATATAAACTAATTATTAAACTTATTCTAATTCCCCGTGGCAAGTCTATAATAACAAATCGTTTTGATAGGGTTGGAAAAATCCCTTCGGCAAAATAAAAATAAAATGGATTTTCTGATAGATTAAAATCCCATTTCATGTTTCTCTAAGCCAGGACGCCTTCATGAAAATCAGACATGTTTTTAACTATGGACCTAAGGCATTAGATAGAACCCATTTATTATGCACTAAAGTTAATATGAGTTATTAATTAATATGAACTCTTATTAACTACAGCATGGCAGTCCAGCTGCATACTTCATTAACTACAGCATGGCAGTCCAGCTTCATACTTAGGACTGAGATAGTCTCCTCCTCTCTCTTAAGGGATAAGACTAATAAGGAAATATCTGAATTTGTTAATAGAACCCATTCTATAGAAGGAGGGCTTGAACCTCACATGATCAAACGCTAGAGGGGTTTCCATATCACTCACTAGCCTTACATGCAATCTTGCATATCACTCACCAAATACAAAACAAAAACAATCTTGTATATCACTCACCAAATATAAAACATGATCAAACGCACCAAATATAAAATATAATCAAATGCTATCACTCACCAAATATAAAACATGATCAAATGCTAGAAAGAAGGCTTGAACAACATGAGTGGGCCTAATGGTTAAGAGCATGTGTTTCCTCTTAGGAGGTCACGGGTTCAAATGCAGAGGGGGGTAGTGTATGTGGCTTGAACAACATGAGTGGGCCTAATGGTTAAGAGCATGTGTTTCCTCTTAGGAGGTCACGGGTTCAAATGCAGAGGGGGGTAGTGTATGTACACCTCTGTAGACTTTAGCAGTTAAATCCCTGCGCAGAGGGGTCCCTTGTTCCACAAACAAGGGGGTCTCATACACCAATGTAGACTTTAGCAGTTAAATCGCTGCACAGAGGGGGGTCCCTTGTCCCACAAACAAGGGGGTCATGATCAAACGCACCAAATATAAAACATAATCAAATGCTATGACTCACCAAATATAAAACATGATCAAACCCTAGAAAGAATGCTTGAACCTCTGACCTTGTGGATAACAGCAACACGCTCTTACCAACTGAGCTATTCCAGTAATTGCAACAACATTGAGTTATTATCCCTGAGGATACATAGCCTGCTATGGTAATGTTTGCTGACGTAATAACATGAAGCTGAGCCCCTAGTCGAACTCAATTCTGATATCTAATAGACTCTACTGTTGTCAGTTATAAATATAGTCATCTGGTCGGAGATTTGGTGATTCCCATTCCTCCAAACGTACTCCGGAAACCGATTTCCCATTTTTGCAAGTTCTCTGCTGAATGAAAAACTAAAGATTCCCGTTCCTCCGAATATGAGGAGAATGAAAAACTAAAGAAAACTTTGCGTTCCAAGTTTTCTCTGCTTGGAAACCCGGTACATTTTCAAATCTGTTGAGAACGGAAAGGTAAAAACATAAAAATGCCTCTTCCGTTGCCGGGATTTGAACCCGGGTCGCCTGGGTGAAAACCAGGTATACTAACCGGACTAGACGACAACGGAAACATAACAAATCTTTGAAGCATAATTTGATGATCCGTGTATACCATCTCATCCGTGTAATTGGAAGTTTACATTGATCAAATTTTTTAAGATGTCTACCATCACAGTGGCGCAGGAAACGAGGTGGGCCTATCACCCACAGGTCCCAGGATCGGAACCTGGCTCTGATATATCATTTGATCAGATGTGGTTTTCTTTTGAAATTTACAATAATGTGGCTTCTTTTTGTGAAATTCACATATTCAGTGTTTATATGTCAAGATAGGTATCAGGGACATCAATGATCTGTTTTGAATCTGTCAAGTAGGCTTGAATGTCCAGTATATATATATATGAACAATAGCTGTAAACTCAAGTAGGCTTAAATGCCCAGCATATATATATAAATGAACAATAGTTGTAAACCTAAGTAGGCTTAAATGCCCACGGCATGCAATTCAGTAATTGGAAAACAGAAAGAAAACAACTATAAATGAAAACATAATAAACTATAATTTGCCAAAACACAACCTTTAAGAAAGAATTAGTATGCAATTCAGTTATCGGAAAACAGAACATAAAAGTGACTATAAATAAAAACATAATAAACAAGAAGGATGAGCAGCAAAGCTGCATATTCCTTGTTATTGAGGTTGTAAATTGATCTTCATTGTGCACATCAATTTGTTCTTGGTGTTCAGTTTGAAAATTGAGTTGCAATCAGATGAAGATCTAATTTACCTTTAAATGTTAGTGTGGTATTGGAATCATAACGATTCTTTAGGAGCGATCCTATCGAGTGAATATGGTATTTGATAGCTAATTGACAATACAACTAGAAAAAATAACTCCCAACTTTGTGTACTACTTATTCTGCTCTTCTTGGAAAGTTGGAATTGGATATATTACATCCTAACGACCAGCTAAGTTACTTGTGGCATATGGATATAAGTACCTTGTTGCATAAGCCAGTGCTAGTGAAGCCGATAATTTTTATATGTATACACTTGAAGTTGTAATACAAAATAATGATGTTATCTCTCTTGCAACGACTTGATCGGAATCTTGCAACTTCTATATACACCCAGTCTTGATTGGAATCTTGCAACTTCTATATACACCCAGTCTTGCTTAGATGACGAGAGCAAGCATGTAATTGTAAATTTTAAACAACGTGCCTTGGCTGCAACTGCACGTTCTCTCTATCTTTTTTTATTTTCCACGATGTTTGCATGAAGCTCATCATGTCTCACTCCACATTATAATATATTTATTATCTCTCTTTCAACAAACGAGCATGCCTTTGGTGATGATCCTCGTAGTTGTGCTTTTCAAAATAATGTTTCTTAATTCTTTTTTGGATGAGATTCTCCTCCATTTCTAATATCGCACACTCACTCCACGTTTTGCTTCATCGTCCACTTCCCAATTTATTTTATATATGCATTTTTATTTTCTATATTTGCCCACTCCACGTTTTGCTTCATCGTCCACTTCCCAATTTATTTTATATATGCATTTTTATTTTCTATATTTGCATATGATATATACTTTGAAATTTTGTGTCTTATTGTGCAACGATGTGCTTAAATATATGATTTTCAAGTTATGTGTAATGCTTTATTCTTCATATAATTTTAAGGGGAACACGTATTGATTTTTATTATATATGAATTTGTCTTTTCTAGATTTTTCTTTTGTGTTCGTAGTGTGTTGTCAACTTTATAATATTGTCAATTGTGCATCTATTCTAGGATGAGATATTGTTGTTCATTTCATTTATGTATCTATACAATTTTTCCTTCGGTGTTCTATTGCACATTTTATGGTAATTGTTAGTTTAAGAAGTATAAAGAAATAATTTCTCTCTCCATACACAATGGTAATTGTCATTATCATATCATCGTAGTAAAGGATGTGAAATGGAAATAAAGAAAAATAAATAAAGGACTATTATGGGGGAGGGTAGTAGACTTGGAGGAAGACTTGGATAGGGTGGAAAAAATCACCAAAATGGTGGAAAAAAAAATGATTACATCAAGGTATATAATTGTATCATGTTTTTCATATGTTATAGAAGGTAATTAATGAGATAGCTTATCAAACTACTTTTCCTAGGGCAGCTAGGTTTTTAAATAATTAAGGAAAGAAACCATGAACGTCTTTTTGTATTTATATTGATCCTTATTAGTATTAGACTTCAACCACAATAAAGATATATCTTTGCAATTAGATGTATATCACTTCTTTAAAGAGCCACTCAAAATTATATTAAAGAAATATTGATTTATAAAATGGGTTTCAGAAGGAAAGTAATTAAATAATAATTAAATATGAAGATAAGAGTTGTGAATTTTGGATGCAAATGAAGAAAAAAAATTCTTGTATTTTCAATTTTATCTCCTTGACGGTGTTGGTTGCGGAGTCTGATCTTCTAGATTCAGAGATGTTATTGTTCAAATGTGTTTGTATCCCATTTTTACTATACACTCATCCCACCTGGGGGGTCCAAGGGCAAGGCCCTTGAATGAAATTTTTGGGATGTTTGTTGGCCAATAGTTTGCGAGCGCATGGCATTTGGGTGACCCATAGTATTTTCCCATGGTAATTCCCCTATAAAAGGAAAGCATTGTAATATGGATGTGTATTGTATTGTAGCATTGTAAAAACAATATCTGTGATTGCGTGAGAGAGTATGTGAGAGAGTGAAAAGGAAGTGCACCGGGTTGCTGCAGGTTGTATCCATGTATTTTGTTGGAAGGTATAATAACAAAGGACCGGAAATTTCTGTGTGGATGTAGCCCATCTTGGGTGAACCATGTTATATTTGTGTCTCTCTTGTAATGTGTTTATTATTTGCATCTTGTTTAATTATTTAATTGTTATTTCTCTGCGATCATGTTTTTCTAACAATTGGTATCATAACCAAAAGGTCTATTTGGATGGTAAACTCGCAGGAAAGAAGGGTTCCTGGTTCAAGTGGGAGCAATGGCAGAAGAAGGGAATTTTAGGGTCAAGAAATTTAATAGCCAAAACTACCATGGAAGATGCAAATGGAGGACTATCTGTACCACAGGAATTTACACCTACTGTTGGGCAGAAAAACAAAACAATCAACGACTATGAAGGATGAAGAATGGGAGGTTCTTGATAGAAAGGCACTGGGAACAATACGGTTGTGCCTAGATTAATCGGTGGCTTTCAATATTTCAAAATAAAAGACAACAGAGGGTGTGATGAGTGCATTGGATAATCTCTATGAAAAACCCTTGGCTTCCAACAAGGAATTTTTAATGAAGTGTCTATTTAATATGTAGACGTCAGAAGGTGGATATGTTGCTAACCATTTAAATGAATTTAATACGTTTATTAGTAAGCTAATTTATGTAAAAGTTAACTTTGATGATGAGGTTAGGGCTCTTCTAATCTTGTGTTCATTGCCAAAAAGTGGAATAGCTTGGTCATGGATGTAAATAATTATGTCCCTGGTTCAGACACTCTTAAATTTGATGATGTTGTTGGTGTTATTCTTAGTGAGGAAATGCAAAGAAAAAGAAGTGAGTTAACCATGGAGAGCAGGGAAAGACAAAAGGAGAGAGGAAGGATCCCAGGTAAGTATAGAAAGGGTAGATCCAAGTCTAGATTTGGAAAGATATAGTGCTAGAACTATGGTAAGAGAGGACATCTAAAGAAATACCGTAGAGCTCCAAAGGAGAAAGCATAGAGGAAACAAGATACTACTTAGGAAGCAAATGTAGCAGGTGATGTGTTACAATATGCTTTGATTTGCATTAGATAATACTAGTGATTACTGGGCAGTAGATTCAGGGGATTCATGTCATTCTACACCCCACAGGAAATTCTTTCATGATTATGTTCCAAGTAATTTTGGACATGTTTTATTGGGGGGTGATGAACCATGTAAAATTGTTGGAATGGGTAAGGTACGGATCAAGTTAAATAATGGAAATGAATGGATACTGAAATATGTAAGGAATATTCTTGCTATGAAAAGAAATCTGATCTCAACATGATAGTCAGGAGATAGCGATTGTTTGTCTACGTCTGGAAAAACATGGTGGAAGATCACTAAAGGAGAAATGGTAATAGAAAAAGGAGATAGGATAGGTACGGTGTATTTATATCCTCATAATACTGATTATTCTATCTCTATAGATTCCATAGAAACA
Organism: Pseudotsuga menziesii; assembly: GCA_001517045.1. NCBI lineage: Eukaryota > Viridiplantae > Streptophyta > Pinopsida > Pinales > Pinaceae > Pseudotsuga > Pseudotsuga menziesii. The sequence continues at coordinate 133,855 of LPNX010414874.1, read as the reverse complement.
GGTGCAGCGTTGTGGCATCATAGGATTGGCCACATGAGTGAGAAGGAGATGCATATTCTCCACTCAAGGAAACTACTTCCAGATCTAAAGCAGGTAAGTTTGGAATTTTGTGAGAACTGTGCTTATGGAAAACATAAGAGAGTTAAATTTCTCAGGGTTGGGAAACAAAAGAAGAGTGAAAAGTTAGAGCTTGTGCATACAGATGTATGGAGACTGACTAAGCTACAATCTCTTGGTGGATCTCATTATTATGTTACTTTTATTGATGATGCAACTAGAAAAACTTGGGTTTATTGCATTAGACAGAAATCTGATTTGTTTGCTACTTTTAAGAAGTGGAAAGCTTTGGTTGAGAATGAGACAGGAAAAAGGTTGAAATGTCTCAGATATGATAATGGAGGTTAATACTGCAACACAAATTTTGATAGTTAATATTCATACAATGGGATTCAGAGAGAGAAGATAGTCCCTGGAACACCACAAGAAAATGGTGTGTCAGAAAGGATGACCAGAATGATCATGGAGCCTGCAAGGTGTATGTGATTGCATGCAGAGTTTACCTTATAGTTTTGGGTTGATGTGGTAGATGTTGTTGTTTATTTAATAAACAAAAGGCCTTCACGCACTTTTGATGGTGGGATTCTAGAGGAGGCATGGACATACAAAAAGGTAAACTATTCATTTCTAACTTTTGGTTGTGAAACATTTGTCCATATTGATAAAGAAAATAGAACAAATCTTGAGGATAAATCCAAGAAATGTACATTTATTAGATACGGGGTTTATGATTTTGGTTATCACTTATGCTTTATGAAAATTGCAAAATAATTAGGAGTAGAGATGTAGTGTTCAATGAAAAGGTTATGTACAAAGATCAATTGCAAGGAAAGAAAGAGGAAAAGGAAAACATAGAGTACACAGTGCTTGATGAAATCAAAGAAAATGAAGTTCAAAAGGCACCGGCAAATCAAGAGTAGTAGAAAGTACCTCAAACTCCTGCAAATGTAAGAATATCTACTAAGTTAAGTAGAGCCCCTGAACAATTCTCTCCTTCACTATATTATTTATTGATGACTAATTCTGGTGAACCAGAATGTTATGAAGAGGAAATTCATGTAGAAACTAAAATGAAGTGGGAACAAAGCATGGATAAGGAGATGGACTCATTGGTAAGAAACCAAACGGGGATTTGGTTGAGTTTCTTGCAGGAAAAATGGAATTGCAAAATAAATGGGTTTACAAGTTGAAGGAAGAAGATGGAGGCATGAAGCAGTACAAGGCTAGATTTGTTGTAAAGGGGTTTGCACAAAAGAAAGGTATATATTTTGATGAAGCATTTTCTCTGGTTGTTAAAATGACTTTAATTAGGACTATTTTAAGTTTAGCAGTGATAGAAGATTTGCATCTTGAATAGTTAGATGTAAAAAAAACATTTCTCCATGGGGATTTGGAGGAAGATATTTATATGCAACAACCATAGGTGTATGAGGTCAAAGGGAAGGAGAATTTGGTTTGTTGGTTGAAGAAGAGCTTGTATGGACTGAAGCAAGCTCCAAGGCAATGGTATTTAAAATTTGATAAATTTATGACAAAACAGGGTTATAATAGATGCCATTCTGACCAGTGTATTTATTTCAAGAGGCTAGATAATGGAAGATATATTATTTTGTTATTGTATGTGGATGGCATACTTGTTGCAGGGTCTAACATGCAGGATATAAATGTGCCCAAAATAAAACTAACTAAATCATTTGCAATGAAGGATTTGCGTGTTGCAAAGAGAATCCTTGGTATGAGAATAAAAAGAGATAGGAAAAATCACAAATTGACATTGTCTAAAGGTGAGTACATAGAAAAGATGTTGGAGAGGTTTAGAATGCAGAATGAAAAACCAGTTAGTACACCTTTTTCCAACCATTTCAAACTAAGTAAGGAGATGTGTCCCAAGACATGTGAAGATATAGAATACAAGTCCAAGGTTCCCTATTCATCAGTAGTTGGAAGCCCGATGTATGTAATGATGTGCAAGAGACCAAATATTACACATGTAGTGGGAGTTGTGAGCAGGTATATGAAAAATATAGGTAAAGAGAATTGGAAAGTAGTACAGTGGATTCTCATGTATTTGAAAGGTACCACTTCTCATGCATTATGTTTTGGAGGTTCAGACACTATGATATAGGGATATGTTGATGTAGATATGGAAGGTGATAAAGACAGTAGGAGGAGCACCACAGGGCATGTCTTTACTGTGGGTGGAATAACAGTAGTTTGTATTTCGAAACTACAAAAGGTTGTTTCACTTTCAACAACAGAAGCAGAGTATGTTGTTGATACAGAGGCTAGTAAAGAGATGATTTTGTTGCAGAGGTTCATGAAAGAATTGGGTATGAAGCAGGAGAATAGTAGGTTGTATAGCGACAACCAGAGTGCCATTCATATTGTAAAGAACTCAGCATTTCATTTGAATACTAAACATATACAGTGCAAGTACCATTTCATAAGATCTATTATGGAAGATGAACTATTAAAGTTGGAAAAGATACATACTAGCCAGAATCCTGCAGACATGTTGACAAAGGTAGTAACCAATGAGAAATTGAGTTCCTGCTTGGTTTCAATTGACCTTCAAGAATGAAGGTGGAGAAAAGAAATTTTCCAAGTCCAAGGTTCAGAGCATAATCTAGCAAGTGCAACAATGATGGAGTTGTTTTGATCAGTCTCCAAGTAGGAGATTGTTGGTTGTGGAACTTGATCTTCTAGATTCAAAGATGTTATTGTTTAGCTGTGTTTGTACCCCAGCTTTGCTGTACACTCATCCCAGCTGGCGGGTGCGAGGGCAATTCCCCTGAAAGAAATTTTTGGGATGTTTGTTGGCCAATAGTTTGCGGGCCCGTGGTATTTAGGTGACCCGTAGTATTTTCCCATGGTAATTCCCCTATAAAAGGAAAAATTATAATATAGTTGTGTATTGTATTGTAGCATTGTAAAAACAGTATATGTGATTGTGTGAGAGAGAGACTATAAGAGAGTGAAGAGGAAGTGCAACGGGGTTGTTGCAGGTTGTATCTCTTTATTTTGTTGGATGGTATAATAATAAAGGGTTGGAAATTTCTGTGAAAACGTATCCCCTCTTGGGTGAACCATGTTATATTTGTGTCTCTTGTAATGTGTTTAATATTTTCATCTTGTTTAATTGTTATTGCTTTGCGATCCTATTTTTCTAACATACTGGTTTACTCAAATTTCAAGTGTATACACTTGTTGGACGCATAATTAAATTTTGCTTCTAACTAGTACCCACATTACATACCTTTAATAGAACCATAATGATATGTGTTTAAAATACAATAAGAAAACATGTTTAAACACTTTTTTATTGTATTTTCAAGTATGTCACAGTGGGTCCATTAAAAGTACATAATCTTAGTACACATTGGATGTAGAATTTAATTATGCATTCAAAGAGTGACTACAATTGAAATTGTGTAAATCTACAAGGAGATAAGATGAAAATACAATAAAAAATCATTTTTTTTCTTTCCCTCCAACACTTATTACCTTATGGTTGACATCATCATCTTGAAACTTATTGGTTCTTTTAAATATGATTTTGATAGTACATATTTTGCTTTGTGGCACATTGTTTACCTCAAAATTTCTCTAATATATGATCCTCTCCATATAGTAAGATACTAACTCAAGAGCCTTGCACTCATATGGGGGTTTTGTCATCAACATGTCAAGGAAATAAATTTTCAAGAGGGAGAAAGATCAAGGGGAAGTGTATGACAAAATGGTAATAAGAAATGGGGGATGACCCAATGGGAACATTTAGGACCTTCAAGAACCACCAAAGGGACTTTTGAGAAAGTGATCAAAGTCTTACACCATTAGCTAAAAATTCATGCAAAACTAACAAGGGAAATTGTTTCAAAGGATGTAAATATGGTATCATGAAGGAAAGAAACGACCATGGTTTATTACCAACTTTGACCATTACTTTTTTTTTGATGGAAAAATTTTTGCATTAACTTTGACCATTACTGCGAAAGAATCCTTGCACTTAAGTCCAAACAAAGCATAGCACCATGAGGGGAAAATAATTGCATATGGAGTACCATTAAGAATTGTGGTAGAAGATGAAGAAATAAATATTATAAAAAAACAAGACGAAATTTGCCATGCTTAATCTAGTGGGCCAATCGATTGACCACACACCATGTTAATTGAATACTTGAGAATTCAACTACTTGGGGAATGGGAAATTGAGCAACACTATTAATCCTTATTATTTGATGTCCATAGTCAAAGTATCAAGAGGTTGAAATGAAAAAGGAAGAGAGGAATGGATCTGAATATAGATGTATCAACTATAGAAAAGTCATCCTCAATTCCAAAGACATGTACTTATTTTTTGTAGACGCCTCCAAGAAAAAATAAGAGTCCAACGTCAAGAAATATGATAAATATTTCATTATGAAGTGGATAACTTGCTAGGAAACACTTTACGCAACTTAATCGTCATTCTATGGACCTTAAGGATATACATGCCTTCTAAGATCCAATGATAAAATACTTTGCAATTATTGATGGTCTAAATTTTTCAAAGGCAATTTCAGTTGATGCAAATTACAATATGAAAAGAGAAGTACACACCAATTCCACATGAAATTATGATTTAGGGAAAATTTGAGGAAGTAAAATTTCATGCTCAATTTTCTTTTGAAGAAACTATTATACAAAGCACACAAATAGTAGTAGCTAGCTTGATATATGAATATATCATGCTTTGTCAGATATCTAGGTGATTAGAAACATGATCATGCCTCCTTACGTGGACCCTAATAGAGATATTGTTTCATTATAATATTTTCAAGAAAAAAATGGACCAAAGTATTCAATTGAAGACGATTGTGGAACAAAACATCGAGGTTATTGATAAAATCACCATTCACAAATATATTATGTGTCCCACAAAGAAATAATAGTTTCTTAACAATGTAATCACCCACTTAGATAAAAGAAGAGTTAAATTCAAAGATAGATTAGATGATGTCAAAGCCAAGGTGGGAAGTGTTGTTTTCACAAAGGTAGAACAATTCAAGGAAATTGTTTCTCATCTTAGTAATTTGTTGAGTGTTTATATATCCTCTAGTGATCAAGAAATGACTTACCTACATAAATAATTGATGGTGATCACCACAATCAATGATTGTTAGAAGAAATGCCACTTTATATGGAGGCTTTTTCTAGGCCAAGAAGGGTTTAATTACTTCACAAGATTTCCAAATGCTCTAAATAACAAATGTACCCAAATCTTTAACCTAGGAGGGTTGAGTGACCAAGATACTTCAAAGAGAAATGCATTGCTATACTTTTTTCCAAGTATCCCTCAACTAATGCAATCCTAACGAAGCATCGCCTAGGATCTTTTTCTTTCCACGTCCGAGATAACCCATTTGGTACAAATAGCTTGTACTTGAACTTGAGTTCAAATAATTCCTTGTCCTCCAAATTTTTATGGGGTATAGCATAAATCCCAATTGGCCCTATGGAACCAAACCTTTGATCATATATAGCCTAGAGAAATGTCAAAGGACATTCTCAAAGGAATTTATATGTTACCTACAATGGAACACAACAAAGAGAGTAGCACACATGGTAGATTCCATCACTTTGGTGCAGATTTTGAATTTGGTAGATAATGCCATATGTTCGGTTACCTAGTTATCTATTTTCTTCTCCACTTGTTGCAATATCACTTCCCAAACGTCCTTTGGAGAGACTTTAAAAGCAAAGGAAATGCCTATGAATTTAAAATTTTGGCTTGGATAAATCTAGTTCCATCATTGGTAGGAGAGGACATTGCGCATATGGTGTTAGATCTGCCTTTCACGTCATGTCTTAGCCCATTATATATAAACGGATTGATAGGTCACATCATTTAATGGTGACCTTTGATTTTTATAAAGTCGCATTGTACTCCTTGTAAAAATCATCAATTCAATAAATAAAATATATCTTTTGGAACTTCCATTCCAAGTTGGTATCGGAGCTCAATGATCTCCATCTTGATGTTATTCATTCTCCACACTGGCACATTCTCTCCTCTCCCATCTCTTCCTCGCGTCCACTCCTTTCCTTCTTCCATCATGTCCCTCTTCACTCCCTCTTCCCTCCACTTCACTTCACTTCCTTCCATCCCCTCCTTTACAAAAACACCCCAATCCACATATGCCCCACCTTCTAATATCGCATCCTATCGTCTCTCTCGTTGCATAGTACCAGTCTCCTTCCCATTCTCCCTCATCCCTAATTCACCTACCCAATTGTCTAACCTCCTGGTCGTCTGCCTCATTCTCCCACATCCCCCATTTGTTGACCCAATCGCCCACTCTCCCCTCTGTGTGTTTCAGCCTCCACTGCTCCCCTTTGCTCTCGTTGCATCCCATCTCCCACTTCCTACCTCTGCTATGACTCCTTCCCACATGTAGAATCGCTCCACAGGTTCATCTCCCCTATTCCCTCCCTCGCGTGCTATTTTTCTACCCTCACGTGCTGTTCTGCTACCCTCACCTTCTCTTCTACCATATTCCCAATTCCATAAAATATATAATATTAAATAATAATAGTAAAAATAATGTTATTTATTATTATTATTTTAATATTCAATAATTTTTTAAAATTTTTTAAGCACTATTAACTTTTTTTTAATATAATAATATTATTATCAATTTATTATTAATAATTATTATTGCAATTAAATATTTAATAGTTAACCTATCTCAAATAAAAAATTAGCAACATGAATACAAGAAATACGAAGAGAAACCCTCCAAAGAACAAGGATGAATTCATAAAGTCAGAAATTGATCCAATTCAAAAGATACTGGCAAATCTTGAGCAAAAATATGAGGGCATTCATGACTTAAATCTCAAAATTATCTAACTGAGAGATTAAGTTAAAGGAGGCAATAAATCACATGCAAACCTAACCCACAACCAGGGTAATTTTTAGGGGCAAAATTTCGCTGGCTATTTTTTTGGGTTTTTTTCAAAAAATAAATTCGCTATTTGGTCATTTTTAGTGTCTAATATCACCTATATTTACATAAAAATAATTTTTTTATCATAATATTTGCCAAAATTTACACATTTCAATGTTAATTTTATGTTTCATTTTTAATATTTGCCTACCTATCTATAAACATGTTTTTTTTCAATCCAAAACAATTGCCTAGAATACTATACTTTAGTATAATATTACAATCCTTAAAAAATATCCTACCCACAACGTCGTTCACAAGGTCAAGATTTATTTACCAAGGTTAGATGGCAGTAATAATCGAGACAGGATTCATTGGATCAACAAAATCATTTTTTTTTTGAAATGTACAATATCTATGGCGACGATGACAAATTGAATGTTACAGCAATGTACATGGATACAATCGCTTATGATTGGTTCTTGTGGTGGGACTCAGTAATGAAGGGAGGAAGACTAGTTAGAGACTGGGACACCTTCAAGAAATATTTCTTTAAATGGTTGAAGACATGGAAAAATTCTAAATATACAACAAGCTCACTCGTTTACAACAAGAAGGAATTGTGGATGAATATTTTAGCAATCTATTGGTCCTGGCCACTTGTGTCCAAGATATAACTGAAGGATGACTCCTGGAAATTGACATTGGTGGGCTAAAACAAAGTATCCAAAGAGAGCTAAAATTATTAGAGGTCAAAGACATGGAACAAGCCCGTCAAAAAGAAAAATTAAGTGAAGAAAAACAAAAATGACAATGTTCATCAGTTTATATACCACCCCACCTAAGAGAAAATGGGAAAAAGGACGACAATCCATGATGTAAGTGTAATGCCCCTAATTGGTGTCCGATACACAAGTTCAAAAATAAGAATCTATTCTTGTGCAAAAAAAGTAATATGAGTGACGATAATGATGAAGAATCGAGCGACGCACCTTCCTCCGACATAGAGTCAGATAGAAATGAGACTAGCAAAGAGGAAGCTAATATTACACCAACTCTCTAAGTGGCTACAATGATAGGTATCTCTCAACCCTAAACCCTCTAATTGTTTGGCCATATAAAAAACACTAGTTGATGGTGTTAGTCGATATTGGGAGTACACATAAATTCATAGACTATAGGGTAGCAAAACAATTAAACATATTCATCTACCCTACGGCCAGCATCCAAGTATCGATACCAGGAAACAATTCTGCACTGTGCGACAATAGATTCCATAAAGTAGAACTATCTATAAAGGACTACAAACTAATATCACCAATGTATGCTTTAGAAATCAGAGGTTTTAACATTGTTTTAGGCGCACAATGGTTGGAAACATTGGGGACAGTCAGATTAAACTTACAAGAACAATTTATAAAATTATATGAAAATGGGAGGAAATATAAGCTTTACAGTATTAGCTTTCCCCTTCCCAAAACTATCTCATCCAATAAAATGGAAAAGATGATAAAAAAGGGAGATCAAGCCTTCTTCTTACACTAATATGCTATGGAAAGAAAATTTGATGGAAGACAAAAGACAAATCCACATGAATTAGAACAACTCCTAGGGGAACATAGTGAAATATTCCAAAACCATCCTCATGGTCTCCCGCCCCCACGTTATAGGGATCACATCATCAAGTTGATGCCAAGATCAACTCCAATTAGAAAAAAGTCATACAGACAATCTCACAAGAACAAATCAGAGATCGAACATTTGGTGTAGGAACAATTAGACACCGGAATAATCACACGTAGTAAGAGTCCTTTCTTTGCACCAGTCATACTCGTTAGGAAGAAACATGTATCGTATAGACTTTGCACTAGTTATCGAGTGTTAAACAAAGTCACCATAAAAGATAAATTCCCCATTCCCTTTGTTGATGAACTACTAGATGAGCTACATGGTGCAAAATATATTTCTAAACTAGACTTAAAACCAGGATATTACCAAATCTGTATTCAAGAGAAAGATGTCCCCAAAATAGATTTCTGCACCGATGAAGGTTTATATGAATTTCGAGTGATGTCATTTGGATTATCCCATGCTCTAGCAACATTTCAAGCAGTAATGAATGACTTGTTTTTACCTTACCTAAGGAAGTTCGTGCTAGTGTTTCTTGATGATATCCTTATTTATATTAAAAATTGAAACCCGCACCTCAAACATGTATAAACAATATTGAAACTTCTAGAAGAAAACAAATTTTATGCTAACAAATCAAAATGTAGTTTCGGGAAAAAAGAAATATAATTTTTTGGGCACATTATTTCATCTGATGGCATTCAGCTTGATCCCAAAAAAATTATGGCAATCACAGAGTGGTCATCCCCTAAGTCAATTACATCATTAAGAGGATTTATACGGCTAATAGGTTATTATAGAATATTTGTTCGCAACTACGCCCAAATTGTAGCACCCTTAACATCATTATTAAAAAGGGATGCTTTCAAATGGGATAAGGATGCATAAACTTGTTTTGAACAATTGAAAACCCTAATGACATCCACACCAGTGTTAGCAACTCTTGATTTTACGAAGACATTCATCCTTGAATGTTGCACTTCAGGGACAGACTTAGGAGTTGTTCTCATCCAAGATAAACATCCCATTTCTTTCGAAAGGTGAAAGTTAAAACCAAGTGAGCAAACAAAATCCACATACGACAAGGGAATGTTGGAAATAATGCATTCCCTTGTTAAATGGAAGCGATATTTGTTTGGGGAAATATTTCTTGTTAAAACAGACCATGGCAGCCTAAAGTATTTTCTAACTCAAAAAAATTTCTCCCAAACAACAAAAATGGGTAAGAAAAATCCAAGTCTTTGATTTTGACAGTTTGTATAAAAAGGGTAAGGAGAATAGGGTTGTATACAACTTATCAAGAAAACATGAGAGTGATTATTCACTACGTACCATATCCATAGTTGTTCCTGAATGGATTTCAAAAGTCCAAAGTGAGTATGTGAAAGACCCAAAGACAAGGAAGATAATAGAAGAAGTTGAAAACAACAAAGCAACAAACTCCAAATATTCATGGGAAAAAGACATACTATGGTACAAACAAAGAACATATTTACCCAGTTCATCAAAATTCAAAACTTTACTCTTAAAAGAGATCCATGATTCCCCAACATCAGGCCATGTTGGTTTCTTTAAAACATACCACAATATCCACCAATCCTTATTTTGAAAGGGAATGAAGACTGATATCCAAAAATATGTGGTTGAATGTGATAATTGTCAAAGGAAGAATTTCAAAATGGTGGCTCCTCCCATTCTCCTACAACCCCTTCATATTCCAACCCAAAAAAGGTCTGAGGTATCCATGCATTTTATCACCTACCTTCCCACATCAGAAGGAAAGGATAGTATATTTGTATTCATTGACATATTAAAAAAATATGCTCATTTCATTAGTATTTCATCCAAAGAAAAAGCAAGCCAAGTCGCAGATAGTTATGTAAGGAATATATTTATGCTCCATGGGTTTCCCAAGGTTATTGTTAGTGATAGGGACCCCAAATTTACCAACAACTTCTGGAAAGAATTGTTCCACCAATTTGGAACTTCATTAACTATGAGTACCTCGTAGAACCCCTAGAAACATGGAAAAATTGAAGTAGTAAAAAACTTCCTTGAAGGATACCTGAGGAATTTTGTGAACGACCCACAAACTCAATGGAAACAATGGCTACACCTTGCAGAATGGTGGTACAATAGTACATATCATACATCAACATACATGTCACCTTTTGAAGCCTTATATGGGTATCCACCTCCTACATCAAGCGAATATATCATCAACAATTTCAAAGTTCCAACAACAAGAGATTACCTAGCGACATCCGATGAGGTCATCCGCATTTTAAAGAACCATCTCGAACAAGCAAGAAACCACATGAAACAACAAGAAGACTAAAAAATAATCGATCGAGAATTTCAAATGGGCGATTGGGTGTTTGTTCACCTTCAACTGTACAAACAAACTTCACTAAAAAATTCCAAAAAACATAAACTAGAACCCAAGTTCTATGGCCCATATCAAGTTCAAAAGAGAGTGGGATAAGTGTCCTATGCTATAGACATCCCAAATAAAGGAAAAATACATGACATCTTCTATGTGCCATGCCTAAAGAAGAAATTGGGCTCAACCACTACACACAAACTGAATTTCCTATGTTAGATGATGAAGGAAAATTAGTATTGGAACTAGAATGCATTTTGAAAATTAAAACCAGAACACTTCACTCCAAATCAATCAATGAATATCTTATCGAGTGGAGAAACTTACCAAATGATGAAGCTACATGGGAGAATGAATATTTTTGTTCATGCCACTCATCCTTACCCATACTTTGTGGACGAAGTATTCCAGAGAGGGATGACTTGTAATAAAACTAAATAGTTTAGTAACTTAGTTAATAATTTGTTATTTATTAATGAACGGATTGATAGGTCACATCATTTAATGGTGACCTGTGATTTGTTTAAAGCTGCATTATACTCCTTGTAAAAATCATCAATTCAATAAATAAAATATATCTTTTGGAATTTTCATTCCACTAGCACCTTTGCACCTAAAACATACAAGGTTGGTGCTAAAGGGTTTGACCTTACCGAATGGACCTAAAAAGGCCAACTTCTCATATTTATAATGGTTAATTGACAAACATATTGAGGCCTCTACAAAAAATAAATCCACACTTGTAAAGATGGCCCAAAACCAAAGGCTTTGAGCATATCCAAAATCAAGGGCCACCTAATATGATCATATGACTTTGAAAGTCAATCTTGATGAATATGATCATATGACTTTGAAAGACAATCTTGAAGAATAAGGCATATATGCTAAAGGTCTGGTCCCATTATATACAATCCCAAATTGCAATGGCATTGTTGGTAATGTATCTACCTCTACTTAAATTGATCTTCTCTAGTTGAATAATATTGGGAATTCTTTCCTTAAATTGCAAGACTAGAGCTTCGACAATGATTTTGTAGGGGGTATTGACAAACGTAATAGGGAACCGACTTGTGATAACCTCACGATAACCAACTTTGGAGATGAATTGAATGTGACCTTGATTGATTATTTCCAAATTGATTAAGTACACAAAACCTCCCTCCCTCATCGAAACCCACAAACACCTTAGTGGTCTTGTAAAACTTGCATGGAAACCCACTTAGACTAGGGAACTTATCCTCTACCTTGGTAGCCTTTGAAAAACCCATTTAGGCAAGGTAAATTTATTGTCTACATTGGTGGAATTTGTAAAACTTGCATGGAAACCCATTTAGATTGGGGAACTTATCCTCTACCTTGGCGGCCTTGTAAAACTTGCATGGAAACCAATTTGGTAACGTATCTACCTTGGTGTACTTTGTAAAAATTACATGGAAACCCATTTAGGCTAGGAAACTTATTGTCTACCTTGGTGGCCTTTGTAAAACTTGCATGGAAACCCATTTAGGCTAGGAAACTTATTGTCTACCCCAGTGGTCATTGTAAAACTTGTATGGAAACCCATTTAGGCTAGGGAACTTATTGTCTACCTTGGTGGCCTTTGTAAAACTTGCACAAAAACCCATTTAGCCTAGGAAATGTATTTTCTACCTTGGTGGCCTTTGTAAAACTTGCATGGAAATCCATTTAGGTTAGGGAACTTATTGTCTACCTTGGTGGCATTTGTAAAACTTGCATGGAAACCCATTTAGGGTCATAAAAATTCCACCTTGGTCACCTTTGTAAAACTTGCATGGAAACCCATTACATGCACTCTTGTATATAACTCACCAAATACAATACATGATCACCTTTGTGAAACTTTCATGGAAACCCATTCCATGCACTCTTGCATATCACTCACCAAATACAAAACATGATTGCCTTTGTAAAACTTGCAGGGAAACCCACTCCATGCACTCTTGCATATCACTCACCAAATACAAAACATGGTCACCTTTGTAAAACTTGCATGAAAACCCATTCCATGTACTCTTGCATATCACTCACAAAATACAAAACATGATCAAACACTAGAAGGAGGGCTTGAACCTCTTACTTTGTGGTTAACAATCACACGCTCTAACCAACTGAGTTATTCCGACAGTTGTAACAATGTTGAGATATTATAGTTGAGGATACAGAACCTGCTATGGCAATGTTTGTTCACGTAATAACATGATGCTGATCCGCACTCAAACTCAATTCTGATATCAAATTGACTCTACTGTTGTTAATTATAAATATAGTCATTTGCTCAGAAATTTGATGATTCCCATTCCTCCAAATGTACTTCAGAAACTGATTTTTCATTTTTGCAAGTTCTCTTCTAGAAGCCCGATACATGATTCTCATTCCTCCAAATGTGAGGAGAATGAAAACCTAAATAAAAGATGCCAATTTCGTTTCCTGTATTTGAACCCAGGTTACATGGGTGAAAACTAGATATCCTAACCGGACTAGACGGCAACAAAAGCATGCTTAAACATCAAATCACAATTAGATGATGAGTGCATGCCATCTCATCAATGTATCCACACTTTCTCATTGATCAAAATATTTATTACGTCTTCCATCAGAGTGGCGCAATGGAAGCATGGTGTCATGTCCCCATCCCAATAAGATTACTACTTAACAATGTTTCACCAACCTACTATTCCCTAGGTTGAGGTGGATGCATTAACTGTTGCAATAAGGGAGCTATGAGACCCAAGAGGACCTTATTTTGCTGTCTACACATTAAATTAAGTCATATAAATAATAAATATAGAGAAAATAATGTGGCATTGCTTCATGGAGACACTTGGAGGTTCATGGAGACCTTGGGTGGCTAGATTCCTCCCTACACTCTTCATGATCTACCCATGAATTCAAAATTACGAGGAATGGAAAATTATTGGGAGATGAAGAGGTGTTAAGTATTATATCATGAGCCAAATGATTCAAATTGGTGAAGAGAATAACTCCCCATGGAAGAGGAAGATACTAGGAATAAAATGTGTTCCACTTGGAGAGAGATTCCCTCCACTCTATGACAACAATGATGGGATATTATATGCCAAAATCAGCCCCGATTGCAAAACTGATTGCATATCTATGATAATATGACATGACAGGGATAAAAATAGCCACCAAAAGGATGCATTTGGAGGGTAGTGGCAGTCACTCTAATTTGGAAGAGGATTAAGGCGTGAGAAGGAGGACAAGTGCCATAGGGGTTACTAAACAACTAGGATGAGTTGGAGAAAGTCTATGGAGGGGAATTCAACCTTAAAGGACCTTATGAGGATTATAAAAATATGTCATGAGGAGGCAGAATGCAGTTTGATCATTTTGAGAATTGACTTTGGGATTTTGGAAAGCTCTAGCTTGTCCATTGCACGGTGAATGCTCACTCTTCCTACTAGTGAGTCAATTTCGAGGGAGTTGGATTCCTATCCAAATTGGATATTGGAGAGGCCACCCTAACCTCTCACTTGGAGCTGAATGTTTTTTTTTTTTTGTAGATAGAAGGCTGATACAGTTCATGATTCATCTCTTTCCCCATTCTTTCATCCCCCATCTCATTATTCCCATGTTTCTATATGATGGCACACTAGTGTGAATGGTGCTTGAGCTTGGTTGATCTAAGTTGATTCCCAAGCATGGGTGAATGATTTTTGGATCTGTAATATGTTTTCCACACTCTCTGTAAGATGCCCACATTTCCAAGCTATGGTTTGATTAGTTTCCATGTGTTGGTTTCCATTTTGAAGGAGTTGTGTATCTTATTTGTATTAAGGAGTTTCTATGATGTTAAATATTGTTGAGTAGGATATTTTTATTAGTATATGGTATACATTCATCATGCTATTCTCTGCACTATTTCATATACTTTTGTGAGTCAAAATGGAGCTCTCTGTGTCATTCCCCTTTAAGCAATATCACTAAATGTTACCAAATGAATGTGGAATGCTATAACTAGTTTGCAGAACCAATAACCATGTATGATAACAATAAATAAGGTCAATTATTAGTCCCCATACTCTATTTAAGAATTTTGGAGAGTCGTACCTAAGTTGGGAATCCCCTTTTGGCCACACCCTAGGGGGAATTTCAACACAATTTCCTAGAATTTTTTCCCTATATTTCATCAATCCCAAATAAAGTTGCAGATGTCTAAATATAGTAATAAAATTATCAGAGGACATATTTATAGGTATTTAGACTCATTTCTATTATTCCACACCAAATTCAAGAGCATTTGGTGCCATTTGGAACCCCTAGAGTCAAGAATAGTTAATCTTGAATTTACCCAAATTGTGTCGTTGTTTGGAAATTTCAAGTTGGGTCATTACAGTGGTATTATAGCACTATCTTAGAATCTACTGGAGTTCCCTATTCATGTTTCCTAATGGTAGTCTCCCTCCATTAGAAATTGATTCTTAAGACATTAACAATGCAGGAGAAGAAGGTGAAGAAGTTAATTCTGAGTACGAGAAGATTAGGGAAAAAAATAGGATTAAAATATATGGATAATATGGATAATAAGGAAGATTTTATAACCTTTCTGAAGTCACATATTGAATACATTACCAAACATTTTATGCAAGGATTTGAGTTGTTGGCTAGCCAACTTGGGAGCAAATCAAAACCAGAGAGTAGTACTAGTACACCTCATTATGAGAAGAAGACCTATGGGGAAGTTATTTACTCAAAGACTGGAACTTGCAATCGGCCCCATGAATTAAAGATTAATACCAGACCTGCAATTCCTAATTTTTTAGAGTCTAAAGAATTTCTTGACCCCACTTATGGTGTGAAGGAAGCAACTCAGTGAAGAATGTAGGAAAGTTCTGCCTTTTGATCAGTTCTTCAGGGCCTCTCATCAACTTAAGTAAGGAGGAAGTGGGACTATGACACCTCCTCTAAATCAGGAATTAAGGTATACCATTGGAAAATTAATTATTCCTTCCTTTGATAGTACTTCCCAAATGTATGCTAATGCTTGGCTACAAAAACTAAGTGTGTATTTCCAATTAAATCCTATGGTTAAAGAAGATGCACTAAAAATGGCCATTTTACATCTAGAAGGGAAAGATAATTATTGGTGGTTCCATGGTCTTAAAACCTTGGTACATGACCATATTTTATCTTATGAGGGTTACTCCAATGCCTTAATGGAGATATTTGATAGGAAATACCTTCAACATCCTTTCAAAGAATTAGCACAATTAAAGCAAGTGGGGATCCCTGAAGCATATATGTTAGCATTTGAAAATATCTCAGTAATGGTTTTCGATGTTTCTATGGTTAGGTTGGTTTTACTATTTACTGAAGGATTTACAGAACCTTTGAAATGGCTCGTGAAATCCCACAATCCAGCTACATTGAAGGATGTCATGAATTTGACAAGAGACTTGCATAATGTATTTCCAAAAATGAAATATCACCCTAAGCCTAATCTCCCTTCCAAGTTCAAGGAAGGAAGGAAACCATGGAAAAATGACTCTTTTGTCAAAGAGAATAAGGTAGGGCCAAGCAAAGAAGAAATCAAAAGAAAGAAACTGTGCTTCACATGTCAAAAACCTTGGGTTCTGGGGCATAGGTGTACAAAAGGGGAAGGCACACTACATTGAATTTTTCTCTTAAGATGAGGAAGAGGGAGAGGAGGAAGAAACACAACTTGCAGCCTAAGAAGAGGGATATGAAACAACATAAGAATAAAAACCCACTCCCGAGACAAGAAAAATTGCAGTACTGCCAGGTGTAACTAGATTTCACACCATTATAATTGAGGGTAACATACAAGGCCAAAAGGTTACGGTCCTAGTGGATGGAGGGGCCACACATACCTTCATAGATGCAGCTTTGGTGGAGAGGATAAAGCTATAAACTGAAAATTTTGATGGTTTCACGGTCATCATTCTAGGTAACAACTCTATGGATTGCACCAAATGGATTCCAAAACTTCAAGTTACTACAAGAGATCATATTGTTACTAACAACTTCTATGTAGTGAATGTGGTTGATACAATTGTGGTTTTGGGAGTCCAATGGTTATATTCTTTGGGAGAACATATATTGAACTATCAAGTCCCTGAAACAAAGTCCGAAAATTTGGATGGAAACCAATCTTGTGGAGAGGTATGCACACTTACCCAAACCAAGTGGTGTCCTCTCATAGTATGAGGTCTATCTTGAGTCATGGAGACATTCAATGGACTATTGAATGTTTGATTACATCTTCTAATCCTCACTTGAAGGTTTCTGAGCATCCTAAGGAGAGAGAGTAGTTGTTGGGTATGTATGAGAAGTTTTTTGGAGACCTTCCCCTAGGGAGACCACTGGACAAAGGGGTGGAGCATGCCAATGAGTTAGAGATAGGAACCCAAACTATCGAAATGCAACCCTATAGGCACCCCAAAAGTATTTGAGATGAGATTGAGGAGGCCATTAAATAACTTTTGGAATTGGGTCTCATAAGCCCTAGTTCAATCCCATATGTTTCTTCAGTTGTTATGGTAAAGAAAAAGGATGGAACCTTGAGGATGTGCATTGATTTTAGAGCTTTGAATGAGAATAAAATGAAGAATAGATATCCAATCCCAAGGATTGACGAGCTCATGGATGAGCTCCATGGAGAAAAGTTCTTCTCAAAGATTGATATTAGATCTGGTTATCATCAAATTCAAATGAGGGAGGAAGACATACCTAAGACTACTTTCAGATGCCACTGTGGCCATTTTGAGTTTGTTGCCATGACCTTTGGCTTGACAAATTCTCCTGCCACATTCCAATCAATCATGAACAATATCTTCCACAATCAACTTCATAATTTTGTACTAGTTTTCTTTGATGACATTCTTATTTATAGTAAAACATGGAAGGAACACTTGCATCAACTAGAAGTGGTATCAAAATTATGCATGATCAATCTTTGTTTGCTAAGCTGTCAAAATGTGAGTTTGGTTTGACATAAATTTTGTATCTTTTACACATCATTGGTCAAGATGGTGTGAAGGTGGATATGTAAAAGATAAAATCCATTATAGAATGGTGTCATCCCAAAAATATCACTGAATTGAGAGGATTCATTGGAATTTGTACCTATTATAGAAAATTTGTGAAGGGGTTCTCCCAACTCACTTCACCTCTCACTGATTTCACAAAGAAGGATTCTTTCCAATGGCATGAAGGGGCTGAAAAATATTTCCAAAGAATGAAAGAGGTAATAAGCAATTGTCTTATTCTAGCATTGTCTAATATTTCTAAACCGTTTGTCTTGGAGTGTGATGCACCAGGGGGTGGCATTGTAGCAGACCTAAAGAAAGAACAACACCCAGTAGATTTCAAGAGTAGGAAGCTAAAACCACATGAGAATATTTACTCTCTTTATGATAACTAAATGTTATTCATCATACATGCTTTGGTCATGTTTAGGCAGTACTTGGTGGGAAACAAGTTTGTGGTCAAAACTGGCCATAACAGCTTCAGGTACTTTCTCACTCAAAATGATCTAAAAAGGAAACAAAAGTAGGTGAGTAAGATTTAAGCATTTGAATTTGATACTGAATATGTGAAGGCTAAGAATAATGTGGTAGCATATGCCTAATCTAGAAGGCCTTCTATTTCTCTAATGGATGTTGCATAAAAATGGAAATCTATATTAGAAGTAGAATATGCCAAGGATACGTTTTCTTGTAAACTTTTTGATGGGACTAACCATGATGATAGGTATAAGGTGTTGGAAGGAATCATCTACTACAAATATAGAATCGATTTGGTCCATGGTTCTATTTTGAAGGAGAAATTCTTGGAGAGAGATCATGATTCTCCTTTAGCAGGTCACCCTGGTTTCTTCAAAACATACAGATTGTTGCGAGAAAGATTCTATTGGAAACGGCTGAAGAATGATGTTCTGAAATATGTTAATGAATCCCCAACATGTCGTAAAAACAAAGTGGAGCACACTCATCCAGCTGGCCTCTTACACCCCTTTCATATTCCAAAACAAAAATGGGATAGCATTTCCACGGATTTCATCACTGGTTTTCCCAAAGTACTTGGTAAGGATTTCATATTTGTAGTGGTGGATAGAATCACTAAATTTTCTCATTTATTTTATATTACCAAGAGCATTGTTAGTGATAGAGATAGCAGATTTTTTAGTGCATTTTGGAAAGAAATATTCAAAATGGTGGTGACAAATTTGACTCCTAGCACAAGCTATTGTTGGCTTTCCAAATTGACACTCTTTTGCACCTCTTTGCACTCTCCAAATACACCTTTGATCTCTTCATTTGATCCTTTTATCCCACAAATCCTTCTACATTTTTTACATATTTACCCAAATATTCAACAAGTATATTAAGGTATGATAATTCATCAATTTTGTTTGATTTAATGCTTAAATATAATTTCTTGAAGGATTTGTGACTAATTCTATTTATGTAGCATACTTTGATTTTTGTAGCATATTTCGATTTTTGCAGCACATGTTGGCATTCAGCAGCAGTTCGTTATTATGAAGCTTCTCCATATGTGGCCAGTTCATTCAAACAAACTCGAGTCTATCCATCTTAATTTTTGCTGATGACTCATGTACAATCAATGCAATCTTCATCTCTAGGCACTATGTGCCATAGAGATGAATATTTGCTATTAGATGGCAAACGAAAGAATATCTCGAACATGAAGAAGTTAGCTATTTTTGCATTGTATCATTAAATAGAAGATAGAGTTCGTTACTGTAAAATCGGAATTGGTTATTTTAGACTTCGATCTATAAAAAGCATGGATCAAACTTTATGTAACCTATTATGTTTTCTGTGTTGATATGTAGTTTTCAACATCTTTAAGTTTATGAATTATGCTAGATAGCTCTTATTATTTTATGCTTCAGTATTAGAATTGTTTTGAAGATAGTTTGAAGAGTATTTTCATTTCTGCAATTAGGATAAAATATGAATTCGAATGTTTTATAGGTCTTAGATGTGAGAGTATTTAGTTAGCATTAGGATTTTACATTTGAATAAGTTTGAGGGTTGATAGATTAGAAATATTAGTATTAATCATTTTGAATAACCCCTAGATTAGAGTAAGCTAGCTTAGGGTAGATTAGATTAGGATAGGCCCTAATCCTGCATATACAGTGTTTGTGCCTCAAAGTTTACCTCCATGGGGTGACATTTTATGAAGGATATTTGTAGTGATATATTTACCCAACAACTATCATCCACAATATGATGGAAAAAAAAAGAGGGTCAATTATTGGTTGGAAGGATACTTGAGGAACTATGTTACTGGGTAGCAAAAGGCATGGATAAAATGGTTGCATTTGGGAGAGTTTTATTACAATACTACTTTTCACATGTCCATTGGCATGTCTCCATTCAGAGCACCTTATGGTTATGATGAATCCAATTTTACTAACCACATCTTTGGTGATAGTAGAGCTCCAAAAGTTAAAGATTGGATTGAATAAAGTCAAGAAATTTTGAAGGTTTTGAAAGATAACTTGCAGGTTGCCGAAAATCAACAAAAACAATATGCAAATCAACATAGAGTGGAGAGACACTTTCAAGTGAATGACTTGGTATATTTAAGGTTGCATCCCTACAAAAAAACCAATATAAAGAGTAAAGGTTTAGAAAATCTAAACAAGGTTTTATGGTCTCTAAAAAGTGGTTCGAAAAATTGGAGTGTCCTATGAATTGGAGCTTCCAGCAGGAAGTAAAATTCATAATGTATTTCATGTTTCACGTCAAAAGGTTGTTATAGGTAATCATATCTCGGTTTAAGAAACACTACATCCTTTGAATGATAAAGGACAACTTATTCTCATTCCAAAAAAATTATTGAAGACAAGACAAAGGAAGTTAAGAAGCGGAATAATAAGAGAATGCTTGGTACAATGAAAGGATTTTCCTAGTGAGGAATCCACTTGGGAAGATGAAAATTTTTTGTAGCATCCAAAATTTACATTGCTTGAGGATAAGAAATATTGGGTGGGGAGTACTGTCATGTCCCCATCCCAATAAGACTACTAGTTAACAATGTTTCACCAGCCTACTAGTTCCCTAGGTTGAGGTGGAGGAATTAAATTTTGCAATAAGGGAGATATGAAGCCCAAGAGGACCTTGGATTACCATATACACATTAAATTGGGTCATATAAATAATAAATATGGAGAAAATAAAGTGGAATTACTTCATGGAGACCTTAGGTGGCTAGATTCCTCCCTACACTTGTCACAACCTAGCCCCAAATTTGAAATTATGAGGAATGGAACGTTCTTGGGAGATGAAGAGGTGTCAAGTAACATATCAAGAGCCAAAGTATTCAATTTGGTGAAGATGAATAAATCCTCATTGAAGAGGAAGAGACTAGGAAGAAAATGTGTGCCACCTGGAGAGAGAATATCCCTGCACTCTAAGATAACAATGATGGAAGATTCTATTACAAAATCAGACCTGATTGCATACCTATGACAATATGACATGACAACGTGAAGAATATCCACCAAGAGGGAGCATTTGGAGGTTAGTGGCAGCCATTCGTATTTGGAAGAGGATTGAGGCATGAGGAAGAGGACAAGTGTCATAGGGTTTACTAAACAACTAGGATGGGTTGGAGGAATCCTATGGAGGGGAATTCGACCTTAGAGGACCTTATGAGGATTATAAAAAGATGTCACGAGGAAGGAGAATGGATTTTTATCATTTTGAGAATTGCCTTTTGCATTTTGGAAAGCTCTAGCTTGTCCATTGCACAATGAGTGCTCACTTGTCCATTGCTTCAATGCTGAAAAGAGTTTGTGTTTTGCATTTGCATATTCTACAAATCCTGCAGGTATTTTTAGGTATAGGTTGATTGATATCCGAAATTGTTGGAATGGAAAAAAGTAACATTACAATTTTATGAATTGCTAATATCATTTAGCATGTTAAACAAATAAGTAATTTTTTTTTCCCATTTAGCATTAAAGATGTCATGTTATTGTATCTAAGCCAAAATGTCTATAGACATAAGGCATAAATACCATGAAATGAGACAATATAAATTAGTACCTTCTAATAAAACAAAAAAGCATCAATAGTGTAAGAACAAACAATATCTTGTAAACTTTAAACTGCTAAAAAAGGTAGAAGAAAGAGTCTTTATATGCAAATAGTTTGTGCTTTCAACAATGCAAAACAAAACAAAGCATAAATCCCAATTTTCATGGGGTATAGCATAAATACCAATTGGCCCCATGGAACCAAGGCTTTTGATCAATTATAGCCTATAGAAGTGTTAAAGGACCTTCTCAAATGTGGTTATATGTTACGTATAATGGAACCCAACACAAAGAGTAGTACACATGGGCATTTTCAATCACTTTGGTGCATATTTTGAATGTGGTAGCTAATGCCATAGGTTTGGTGACCCACTTATCTATTTTCTTCTCAACTTGTTGCACCGCCACGTCCTAAATGTCCTTTGAAGGGAACTGGAAAGAAAAGGGAATGACTAATGGATTGGATAAATCTGGGTCCACCATTGGAAGGAAATGCCATCATGCATATGGCGTTAGCTCTGCCTATTGCATTGAGTCCTAGCATATTATATCTTAGAACCATAAGCAAATTAAAAAATTTCAAACAATCCATAGGATAATTTGGACTATTAATTCTTTGTAATACCCACCAAATAATCATCAAAAAAATTTCCATTGACTAGTAGGCTAATGTCCCACTTAGGGAGATGAATCCCTCGAATGTGACCCAAATTGACTTTGGAGCTAAGTAGATACCCTAGCACCTTTGCACCTAAAACATACAAGGTTGGTGTTAAAGGGTCCGACCTTGTCAAATGGACCTAAAAAACCAACTTCTCAAATTTATAATGATTAATAGACTAACATATTAAGGCCTCTACAAAAAGGATTTCCACACTGTGAGAAAGGAAGGCCCAAAATATAAGGCTTTGAGCATAGCCAAAATCAAGGACCACCTAACGTGGTCCTATGAATTTGAAAGTCAATCTTGATGAATAAGGGATATATGCTAAAGGTCTGGTCCCATTCTATACCATCCCAAATTACAATGACATTGTTGGGAATGTATCTACCTCTTCTGAAATTGATCTTCTCTAGTTGACTAATCTTGGGAAGTGTGTCCTTAAATTGTAAGACTAGACCTTTGGAAACAGTTTGGTAAGGAGTTTTGACAAAGGTAATAGGCACCGATTTGTAGTAATGTCATGATCACCTACATTGGAGATGAATTGAAAAAGGCCTTGCTTGATTCTCAAACCCCTTGCTATAAACAATTTCTAGGTTTATAGCCATTTACTTAGGTTCTTGTCTTTATTTTCTTAGTGAACTAATTCATGATAATTTGGTGGGAGCATGTTTAATCATGTGCTTATTGTTTCTAATAGTTATGCATGGACAGTTGCATTTGCAATCATGCATCATAGGTTAGTTTCTTTTCTTTTCATTAGTTTAGAAGACCTATAGTGTTGTACCAGATCATGACCAACAAACCCCAAATCATTAATGGGTACCATATCATAATCCAAATGGGTTCCCTATTCCAAATAGTGAGAGGACTAATTGAGACTGTTCATAGGGGGGATACCATTACCGGACCAGAATCCAAATGGGTTCCCTATTCCAAACAATGAGAGGACTAATTGAGATTTTTCATAGGGGGCAACCCCATTACCGGACCAGAATCCAAATGGGTTCCCTATTCCAAACAGTGAAAGGCCTAGTTGAGACTTTTCATAGGAGCTAACAACATTACCGAACCAAAATCCAAATGGGTTTCCTATTCCAAATAGTGAGAGGTCTAATTGAGACTTTTCATAGAGGCTAACCCTTGTTATTGGCTAGGGTCATATGGACCCATTAACACAGTGCTAACAAAACAAACTCTAAGAGGAAGACTCGATGGGTTTTTGGCTAAGCCTAAAAACAATTGAGAACTAGATTGTTAAGTATCGGATACCCATTCTAAAGAAACAAATCCAATACCAAGTCTATGGACAAGAAAGAGTATTATTCGTTCCAACTCAAATTAAAATTGAACAAAGACTTTATAATTAGAAATGGCTCATAATATTTTTCTTATCCCACACTAAAATGGATTTTAATAGTTTTCATATAAAAAGGAATTGCATGCCAATTTAGTTAAAGCAAGGCAAGGCTTCCCACATACCTTTGAAAGTAACCCAAAAATATAAAACCATAAAAAGGTTAAAGGTTTGATTGAGCAGAGATGAGCAAAAGCCTTCAATTATAAACTAAAATAGTTTGGCAAAAGCCTTCAAAATAGAAACTAAAGATTACATTTACATCCCATTCTGATTATAATCGAAGAATCCAATTCCCCAAAATATATTCTCAAACCGATTTCTATTAGTCCAAGTCTTCTCAATGGATTATTCCTGCTTCCCCGAATCCGCGGAGAGCCGAAAACCAAAATCGTTACCTTTCCGTTACCTTTCCGTTGGGTGAAAATCAGGTATCCTAACCGGACTAGACGACAACGGAGGTGTGTAATACTCGAATAGTAAATTTGTGTTTAATACTATCAATGTATACCCTTTCATCATTATTAATTTTACTCCAACCAAGTCGTAATTCTATTAAAATCCGCCAGTAATCAGAGTGGCGTAGTGGAAGCATGGTGGGCCCATAACCCACAGGTCCCAGGATCAAAACCTGGCTTTGATATGCAAGACTTGCATCAAGGTTGGTTTCTGTTTTAGGATTTCCTTCAAATGACTTGCATTCAAGACTTGCATCAGGGTTGGTTTCTGTTTTAGGGTTGCCTTCAAATGACTTGCATCAGGGTTGGCTTCAAATAACCAACCAATTTTATGAAGCAAGTATGGGGGAGAAAGAATAAATATTGGGAATTCCTCCAAACATTTGAAGAGTAGCTCAATCCTAATTTTTCTTTTTATCTTAGTATAAGACATTACATTAATTATTGGGACAAGTGTGTTCATTGTAGTTAATCTTAGATATGTAGAATTGGAAAGCTATAAATGGTTTATGATTTTGTTTTGCTTATTTATAGAGTATTAGAATTGGGGAAAAATTGTGTGCGAGTTTTGACTTAATGTTATGTAACTATTTTTTTTTTGAAATCCTTATATTGTGAAGCATTCTTGTTGAGAGTATGAAGTCTTTGTAATGCATTATAATTATTTGTTAGTTGTTGATGAATAATTTCGGTGTTCTTTGGAGTGTGTGATTTTTCTCTTGGAAAGGTTCCATGGTAAATTATTGTCTAATGGCCGTATTCTTTTGTATTGTTCATTACTACAATAGTATTTATGTTAATTTTTGCACATTCCTCTCTCTTTGATTAGTGTAGGGAGTGTATTTTTCATCTCTACTTCTTTTCATCAACTTGATCTTGGATGTCAAAGAAAAAAGAGGAGGATCATGCATAAGAGACTCCTACAAGGAGATAATTGATGAAATAATCTCAACTTAGTATCTATATAATAAACTAAAAAAGGGAAATATAATTAGAGCAATAAACAACTTGGACTTCGACTCAATGCAAAAAGATTTGATAGATTTTATAGTGAAAATCTCATTTTTCATTGATGGAGTTTTTATTATCTTGTGGATCATCCTCAATTGCCTCTAAAATCATAAATCAATGTCCATGTCTTTATCAACCTCTCAAGATTTGGGCCCTATCATATTCTAATAAAATTTGGGATGGTTCTTGCAACTAGTCTTTGAAAATATGGTCTAAAAGTCCTAGTCTATTGTAGCCTAGGGCTCAAACTCATTCACATAGGAAGAAAAATTCAATGGAGTAACTCTATAATGAAAAGAGTGAGAAAATCAAGAACAAAGAACAACATCCCCAAATCAAGAAGGAATGCCAACTAAGAATGGAAGAAGTCCAATCTCAAATTGTAAAAAAAAGGGTTCATTGAGCAAATCCAAGCCATGGGAAAATACCATAGCCAACTTATTTCGAGCACAAAAGGCATATAAATAATTCTAGAGATTAAAGTCATGAAGTCTCTTGGTAAAGGCAATAGACATGAGCATTACATTCTTTCATCATTTAGTCAAAATCAAGGAAAACAAAACTAAAAATGAACACTTTGGTTGCATTGATTATTTCAAGTCACTTTTCACAAATGAAGTAGCAAATAAAGGACAAGAACTAAATGACACACAAAGGAAGATTCATGGGATAATCAAAGCACAAAAAAATGAAAGGCTCTGTATACTTATTCAAAAGATATTTTTCCTGTACTGATCTATACCCTTTCCTATCATCGTTTCCCTTGGATTTTAGGTTGAGGCGAGATAGAAAGGAGGCAAGTTGCAGGTCTAATGTTATAGGGGAACCCGTGATGATGGCAGCTAACAGACGACATGTTTACGGGAATGCATCGATATATGATCTCTTTGGAGGGAGCTTGAGAGGATGCATGGTATTGTACTAGACAATCACCCACAATTGATATATTATAAACACACTTCTATAGATACCTATCACATCATCAACACTGTTAATATATTATAAACACACTTCTATAGATACCTAGCAAAGCATCAACAAATATATCCTCTAATTCTCCAAAGAATTAGAGGGGGACTCTTCCTTTCTTTCTCTCATTCTAAAAGAGGAAATTCCAAGTGACAAGTTTCTTCCATCTCAATGCATAATGTTGTATATCACATTTTGGCTAAAATTATATATTTCAAACTAAAATCTATCTTCTAGGACCTAATTCCATAGGAGCAAGCTACAAGGTTTGTGGAAAGCAAACTCATTGGGAAAATATTCTAATGGTCAAAAAGGAAATCCACAATAATGAATATTTAGGAAGCATAGGTGTGGTCATTGAGTGGGCATGGAAAATTATTTTGATAAGGTAAGGCATGAGAATATAGGAATTCTGCTTTGAAGAAAATCCCATTCAACAAGTCAATGCACGAACTTTGAATAAAATTCCATTCAACAAGTCAATGCACGAACTTTGAATAAAATTCCATTCAACAAGTCAACGAATGCATTAGAAATCCTTGTCCTAGTCCCCTCAAGGCTTTGAAAAAGGTTTTGAAGCTTACATTGATCACGGTTGGCATATTATAAACACACTTCTGTAAATACCTAGCACATCATCAACAAAGATATCTTCTAATTCTCCAAAGAATTAGAGGGGGAACTCTTCCTTCTTTCTCTCATTCTAAAAGTGGAAATTCCAACTAATAAGTTTCTTCCCATCTCAATGTATAATGTTGCATATCACATTTTGGCTAAAATTATCTATTTCAAACTAAAATATATTTTCTAGGACCTAATTTCATAGGAGCAAGCTACAAGGTTTGTGAAAAGCAAACTCATTGGAAAAATATTCTAATGGTCAAAGAGGAAGTCCACAATAATGATTCTTCAGGAAGCGTAGGTGTGGTCATTGAGCTTGGCATGGAAAATGATTTTGATAAAGCAAGGCATGAGAATGTCGGAATTTCTCTTTGAAGAAAATTTCATTCAACAAGTCAATGCATGAACTTTAAATAAAATTCCATTCAACAAGTCAATGCACAAACTTTGAAGAAACATTCATTCAACAAGTCAATGCATGCATTAGAAATCCTTGGATAGTCCCCTTGATCAATGGATGCTTCACAACCTTTTTCAAAGCCTCAAGGGGACTAGGACAAGGTTGCCTCTTATCCCCATATGTGTACATCATAATGGATGAGTCATTGAGAAGGTTTTGGATGTAACCAATTAGGAAAACAATCTCTCAAAAATCATGATAGTATAAGGAGTAAAACCAGTAAATTACATCTACTTTGTAAATGGTGTCCTCCTCCTTGGAAGTTATTTTCTAACCATAACCAACATATTTAAGAATATATTAAACACTTATGTAGAAGCATCAAGAAGAGAAATAAATAAAACAAAATAAAAAAACCATGGTTGAAACTTGAATAGATGTATCCTAGGATGAATATAACAAGAACCAAATTAACAAAGTGCTATCTTCTTACTCTCGTCAAACGAGAGTCTTAGATGAGTTAGTAAAGGGGTGCGGGAAAAAAAAGATTTATAATAAAAATATTCAATTTAAATAATTTGATAAAACTTAGTTGTTCAAAAAATCTATAAGTCTAAGGATAAAGTATTTATCTTAATAATGTTCGAGAATTTGAGAGAAAATATAACCTAGAATATAACGATTACATATCATTCAAAAAAAATGCAAAGTGGAAAGAAGCTTCCCACAACATATATTTTCATTTTGGTGATGTTAAAAGATGTTTGAAAAGTTAAATTTTATTCCATATTAAAGTATTTGTTATTTAAAAACATTTCAAAATTTTAATTTAGAAAATATTTTAATGTTTGAAGGTGACAAATAATTATTTTTTAAAACTCAAATATTATTACAACAAATCTTTACATAAAAATCAAGATCTAACTTCTTGAAAATAAAATATTAATTTATTAATAATAAACAATTAATTCATAAAAATAAAAAATAAAAATTTTCAAGTTGAGAAATTGATTCTTTTTAATATTAACTTTCCAATTTATGAACAAATCATTAAAAATGAAAATAAAAAATAAAAATTTTCAAGTTGAGAAATTGATTCTTTTTAATATTAACTTTCCAATTTATGAACAAATCATTAAAAATGAAAAAGATTATAATGAAAAAAAATAGATAACTTCTTACTATGGAAAATGATCTTGGAACAAAGTTAATATTATCAAATTGAATTTCTTCATAGGTTTCTCATGTCCAGGTTTGAATTTTAAAATATTTATGAAAAAAAATGGTTTAAGTAACCTACATTTTCAAGCATGCATTTACCCTTTATTAGTGGAAAACATAAAAACAATTACTGGAAATGTGCATAAGAAAATATGTTACTCCCTTTTTCTTAACGAGCACATACATTATTTATGATTCAAAAGCAATAAATATTCAAAATTTATCATGATATGTTGGAATAATGAAGCATTGACCCATACTCTAAACATTCAATATTTCTCATGATACCTTGGAATAATGAAACATTGACTAAAACACCGACCCAAATCTACCATGAAATAGTTACAATTCTTAGCTCCATAAAAACATAGAATAGAGACATAATCCTAATAATTTGAATGCTTGTTGACCTATCATAACATTACATGTTTAGATGGAAAAGTAAGAAGGGAATTAAGGCTTAATAGTCCCATTTACCAAGAAGCAATTTTATTAGGTACTAAGAAAATACAACTCCTCAATAGATGCGTTAGGAAATGAAGGAAGGGTTAATTAAATGGAGAGTTATAGATTTGGGATTAAAATAATAGATTGGAGGTAACTAATAATCAAAAAAAATTTGGGAAGGATCTTTTATGGTTTACCACGATGTTTGCATGAAGCTCATCACTCATGTCTCAGTCTACATTATAATAGATTTATTATCTCTCTTACAACATTCAAGCGTGCCTTTGGTGATGATCCATGTAGTTGTGCTTTTCAAAATCATGTTTCTTAATTCCTTTTTCGATGAACTTCTCCTCCATTTTTAATATCCTGTGCCCACTCCGTGTTTTTATTCATCGCACACTTCCTTTATTATTATTATATTTATATTTATGTCTTTTTGATGTTTTAAGCATCTAGGTTGAGAAGTAACTAACAATAAATTTTCATCCATATGATGTTTGAATTACTTAGGTCGAGAAGTTTGGGCTAAGTGGGGTAGTTAGGAAAATTTTAGGTTGATCAAAAATAAAAATGGTATAGTGCATAAGGATGGGAATAATCAGAAGGGGTAGGAAAATATAGGTTTTTTCCAAACAAGAAAAAAAGATATACTTTAATTATCAAAGTATATGTACATGTGGATTAAACGCAAATGTTTCATAAAAGTCCCAGATCATAGCAGAAAGATATAGTCACAAAACATAAAAAAGAGACCCCAAAAAGGGTCATCCAAAGACACAACAACTCACCCTTTGTATTGGTGCTCAGTCCTCCATTGAGCCACAGTTTATAGGAACCATATATATCCAAAAATATGAGGGCAAATGCACCACAAAGAGACCCATCCCAACGAGCATCCCCATCAAATGTTTCCCTTACACCATCCACATATGTAGGGGAAAGCCTAATCGACACAGAAAATCCCCCATAAGAGGGAGGCAAATCATGGAAGTCTGAGAAATAAGAGAAAATGTGACAAAACACCCTAGACAAAGCTGAATTTGTTCCTTCAAAATTGATGGAGTTTCTCAGCTTCCATATCTCCCAAATAAAAAAAACATATCATCTCCTCGAAATCTATAGTAAATCTGAACCATTGTTGTAAGCATACATAGAAAGGCATGTTCAACCATAAGAATTGTATATGCATAGTTGTGCTGACTATATTCCAAATACTCCAAGATGTAGGACAAGTAATGAATAAATGGAATATAGATTCAGAAATATTTCGACACAGAGAGAAAAGATTCGAACCATAATAACCACACTTTTGTATATTGTCCCAAGATAGAATCTTACCTTCCAACGAGAGCCAGGTAAAAACATTCACTTTTGTAGGAACATTCCATTTCTAGCATATATCGTGCCACCAACTAGAGCTCGCCAACGTATCTGACATGATGGCATCATACGCCAACTTAGTAGAAATAGTGCCCGACGATGTATACCACAACCATCGAAGGGAGTCATCAATGTCTCTAATCTTGATGTTCCCTCTATACATCCCCATAATGTAATAGGACCATTCACGAGCCATAGAATTGTAGAGAACAAGTTGAGATGCATTGATCCATTTGATTGGAGACTAATGTCCAGGGAGCTTTAAGCATATATGATTTAGGGAGAAATAACCCTTCGAATGTAAAAAAAATAGTAATACCTGGGATAATTTGAAGATTAGAATACCATCGATTATGGGATCCTCACCCACAATAATAGATCTTTCGTTTCTAGGATCCCAAGCAAGCCAATCCTCGATAATTGGAAAAGAGCAAATCAAGCCAACCCAAATATTAGATGCTATTTTAATATTATAGATTGTTTTTTGATATATTTTACTCTGATCACAGAGCTCCATATATTGTCCATAAACAAAGCTCTCCATAAACTCTTAGACTACAATGCTTTGGAAAATAAATATATCTTTTTAAGAGACCATCCACCCAACTTCTTTCGTCGAGCAAGTGTTTCCCATTGGGTCAAGTGATATTTGTGTTTAGAACCATCACCAACCCAAATAAAGTAAAACATTTTACGACGAATCACATTCAGGATAGTCTTAGGAACTTTGTATAATGATAACAAGTAAACTGATAGGTTGTCTAAAACAAATCTAGCTAGAGTGAGTCGAGCGCCCATTGATAACCATCTCCAACACCAATGTGATATTATGGATTCATATCGAGCAAGGAGCCAACTCTAGTTGGATTCGTATTGGGCAAGGAGCCAACTCCAAGAAAAGATATATTATAGAAAAGGGGTGGGTAGCTTTTTATTAGGAGAGATAAGTAATAGAAGGGGAAGGGGAAGTGACTAATTTAAATTATGGACTTTTTCTTTTTTAATTCACAAAGTCGGGGCCTCCTTCAAATTTTAGTTTTATTATCAAGCCATAGAAGATTAAGGGGTTTTAATGCAAAAGGGAATTAATAAATGCATTAAGAAGAAGGTATTTGGGGATTTCTTTTATGGGATATGAGATTCATTATGAAGAAAATGATTAAATGAGACAGGTAGTTTTTATTAATTTTAAGACCATGCGTATATGGTAAAGGGTAAAGTAGGTGTTTAGGATTACGATAAATGAAAAAAGGTATTGTATAAAAGGTTAGAAAGGGATAAATATGATGGGAAAAGTATAAAGTTTAAGGGGAATCTTAATGTAAATGAGGGTAGTAGGGGCATTTTCCTTTTAAGAATGGATGGCATAGGCATTTTTCTACAAGATTGTAATATGGGCTTTAACTTTTTAGACATGGGTGTGAGGAAGAAATTGCATATTTGTTGAAAATGATCCACTACCATGGAATTTTATTAAGAAACAATTTAATGCTTTTAAAGATCTTCTAAATGAAATGCTAGAAGCCGATTTGAAGAAATGAGATTTTTGTGAATAATGTGTGGCGAAATTATCAAAAGAGACTCAACCAACATTAAAAAGGTTGTTTAGAAACACAATTCCTGAGCATTAAAGTTATCACGTTTTACAAAACTAGAAACAATTATGGTAAAGGTTAGAACAAAAAAGAATGAGCATGCATATAGAAATTTAAGAAAAAAAGCATGGCTACATTTACTTGTTTGATACGAGATTTACATATCTATGACTCTTGTGTAAGATTGGTAATTGAGACATAGATGATTTCCTAAACATATACTTTAGGAATAAGTGTTCCACCTAAGAAAATTGAAATAATAGGTTTATCTTCAATTCTAGAAGACCACAAAAAAGTAAAACCTCACCCTTGAAAAAGATCTTCATAAAATAAAAAATATTTAATGTTTATAAAATCCCTTAATAGCATATTAAGAAAACTCTATCCACTTAGGAGAATCCTACAAAAACCAACACAAAAAATATTGAAAGGCAATATCAGAACTAAACATCAACATACATTGGACTATATATTCATGCTTATATAGATAAATATGAGTAGGGGTAGTAAGGTAAAGCCTAGAGTTTGAGTTTGATGATCAAGGATAATTAAACAATATTGAAGAGCTGGGAAGAATATAATCACCTCAAGGGAAGAAACACTAACAAACATCACCTTGGAGTGGCATAACGACTAGAAAAAAGTGTATTCCCACTAGCTAATTTGTTATTGGTTTCTTCTTATATTTGAGATTCAATTTCTACCATGTAGAAACTTTTGTATTCAAAGAAAAAATCAGAGATGACAAATTAGGACAAGGAAACATGAGCACAATGAACTCCAATTATCAATCACAGCGAAAGGTGGTCCTTAGAATTGTGGAGGAGAAGTTTATATGTAGTTAATCACATTCAAAGGCAATGTCCTCAAGATTGAGAAGAAGGTTAGAAGGAAATTACATGCTACGCTTGGGAATGCCATGTTAGAAGGAAAGTATTAGTATAATTTTTGAACTAATAGTCTGAATTTCTAAGAAAAATTATCACAAATGCAAGACTTTCATTCTTTAGACTATCACTTGTTAATCTAAGAAATTGTTGAGTTTAAAATTGAGTACATAAGTATCCTTACAACTTTACTATATTTTTTATTACATGAAAGATCATAAATTCATAAGAGTCAAATGAGGAGTATATCTCTAGTGATTGATGTGGAGATGAAAACATTTCTTCAAAGTTTGATTTTTTATAGAAACAAATGTCTTGCCATATACAGATTGGAATACTCATATTGTTCAAATGGAGAAGCAAATATCCCTTGTTAGTGATGTTCTAGCTACCATGTTTAATGATGATGTGGGCATCGATGTTGAACATATGTCATCTATAACTCCACCTTTGAGTCAAACATGGGAGCTTGGTTCTTTCCCTTGGAGTAATTTTCCTATTGTTTGTTAAGATGCAAATATTCATTGATTGTTTAGAAGTACCTAGGTAGTTGTTAGAAAAATACCACAAAGTAATAAAATAAAATAAATGGGGAATAAAACAGAACAAAATAAAAGAGACACCAATATATATGGTTCGCCCTATATGGGTTGCATCCACGGAGAAACAACTAGTCCTTTATTTTATTTCGTCCAGCAAAATGAAGAGATACAACCCGCTGCACATCCACCACAACTTCCTCTTCACTCTCTCATAGTCTCTCTCACACACTACTCAACCATAATGACATGCCCTATTTAAAAGAGGGCTACCTTCTAGAGAAAAAATACACAATATGAATGGTCCAGATTGACTATGAAAAGGCAATTTTTTTCCAAAAAATCCTCTTTGAGAAGGCCACCCATGAATCCATGTTATAGGGGGAGCTCCAAAAAGGTTTTCATTTCCCACCTATGGCGACAATAGTCGGGGGGAAGCAGCCCCCAAACATGACTGAAACACGCCCTATGAATTAGATATTGATGAGATATTGATGTTCAATTCATGTTTGGATATCTCATCAATTTTTTAGTAAAATGTCATTTTGCTATTGTTGGTTGTGAAACCAAATTATAATCTTTCTAATTCAGAGGGTGTGTTTCAGTCATGTTTGGATATCTCATCAATATCTAATTCAGATAGTGCATCTATTTTAGAATGAGATATTGATGTTCAATTCATTTTATTTATCTATACAATTTTCCTTCGACGTTCTATTCCACATTTTAGGGCAATTGCTAGTTATAAGAAGTATAAAGAAACACTTGATCTCTCCAT
This sequence comes from Pseudotsuga menziesii, assembly GCA_001517045.1. Lineage (NCBI taxonomy): Eukaryota > Viridiplantae > Streptophyta > Pinopsida > Pinales > Pinaceae > Pseudotsuga > Pseudotsuga menziesii. The sequence goes on along the minus strand of LPNX010414874.1, from coordinate 99,444 downwards.
ACACAATGGTAACTGTCATTATCATCCCATCATAGTCAAGGATGTGAAATGGAAATAAAGAAAAAAAAATAAAGGACTATTATGGGGGAGGGTAGTAGACTTGGAGGAAGACTAGGATATTGTGGAAAAAATCACCAAAATGGTGAGAAAAAATAAAATGATTACATCAAGGTATATAAGTGTGCCAAGTTTTTCATATGCTACAGAAGGTAATTAATGAGATAACTTATCAAACTACTTTGCCTGGGGCAACCAGGTTTTTAAATAATTAAGGAAAGAAACCATGACCATCTTTTCGTATTTATATTGATCCTTATGAGTATTAGACTTCAACCACAATACGGATATATCTTTTCAATTAGATGTATATCACTTCTTTAAAGAGCTACTCAAATTATATTAGAGAAAATTTGATGTCTAAAATGGACTTCCTAAGGAAAATAATTAAATATGAAAATAAGAGTTGTGAATTTTGGATGGAAATGATGAAAAAATATTTTTTCCTTGTATTTTCAATTTTATCTCCTTGATGGTTTATTCAAATTTTAAGTGGACACTTGTTGGATGCGTAGTTAAATTTCGCTTCTAACAAGTACCCACATTACATACCTTTAATAGAACCATAGTGAGATGTGTTTAAAATACAATAAGAAAACATGTTTAAACACTTTTTTAAGTGGACACTTGTTTAAACATGTGGGTCCATTAAAAGTACATATTGGATGTAGAAATTAATTATGCATTCAAAGAGTGACTACACTTGAAATTGTGTAAATCTACAAAGGAGATAAGTTGAAAATACAATAACAAATAGTTTTTTTCTTTTCCTCCAACACTTATTACCTTATGGTTGACATCATCATCTTGAAACCTATTGGTTCTTTTAAAAATGAATTTTATATACATTTTTTGCTTTTTGGCCCATTGTTTACCTCAAAATTTATCTATTATAGGATCCTCTCCATATAGTAAGAGACCAACTCAAGAGCCTTGCACTCGTGGGGGTTTTGTCATCAATATGTCAAGGAAAGAAATATTCAAGAGGGATAAAAACCAAGGGGAAGTGTATGACGAAAGGGTAATAAGATACAATGGATTACCCAATGGGCACATTTAGGACCTTCAAGAACCACCAAAGTGACTTTCAAGAAAGTGATCAAATTCTTACACCATTAGCTCAAAATTCATGCAAAACTAACAAGCGACATTGTTTCAAAGGATGTAAAGATGCTATCATGAAGGAAATAAAAGGGCATGATGTATTACCAACTTTGACCATTACTTTCATTTCCACGAAATTTTTTTTGCATTAAATTTGACCATACTGTAAAAGAATCCTTGCACTTAATCCCAAACGAAGCATAGCACCATGAGGGGCAAATAATTGCATAGGGAGAACAATAAAGTATTGTGGTAGCAGATGAAGAAGGAAATATTATAAAAAACAAGAAAATGTGTCATGCTTGATATAGTGGGTTAATCGCTTTGGATAGGCACCATGGTTTATTGAATACTTGAGCATTCAATGACTTGGGGATTGGGAAATTGAGCAACAATACAGATCCTTCTTATTTGATGTCCAGAGTCAAATTATCAAGAGGTTGAAATGCAAAAGGAAGAGAGGAATGGATGTGAATATAGATGTATCAACTATAGAAAAGTATCCTCAACTCCAAAGACATGTACTTATTTGTTGTATAATCCCCCAAGAGCAAATAAGAGTCCAATCTAAAGTAATTTGATAAATAATTCATTATGAAGTGGCTAACTTGCGAGGAAACACTTTACTCAACTCAATCATCATTCAATGAACCTTAAGGATATACATGCCTTCCAAGATTCAATACTTTTCAATTATTGATGGTCCAAATTTGTCAGAGGTTATTTCAATTGCTGCAAAGTACAATATGGCAAGAGAAGTACACACCAATTCCACATGAAATTATGATTTGGGATAAATTTGAGGTAGTAAAATTTCATGCTCAATTTTCTTTTGAAGAATCCATTATACAAAGCACACAAATAGCAATGGCTAGCTTGATATATGTATATCTCATGCTTTGTTAGATATCCAAGTGATTAGAAACATGATCATGCCTCCTTACGCGGACCCTAATAGAGATATTATTTTATTATAATATTTTCAAGAAAAAAATGGAACAAAGCATTCAATTGAAGAAGATTGTGGAACAAAGCATCGAGATTATTGATAAAATCACCATTCATAAATATATCACGTGCCCCACAAAGCAATAATGGTTTCTTAACAATAGAATCAACAACTTAGATAAAAGAAGATTTAAAGTCAAAGCTAGATTAGTTGAGGTCAAACCCAAGGTGGGAAGTGTTTTTTTCACAAAGGTAGAACAATCCAAGGAAATTGTTTCTCTTCTTAGTAATTTTGTTGAGTGTTTCTATGTCCTCTAGTGCTCAAAGAATGACTTCCCTCCATAAATAATGAATGGTGTTTCTATGTCCTCTAGTGCTCAAGCAATGACTAGTATAACCGAGAAAGATTCATTTGAAAGTATAGTTGTACACATTAGGGATAATTTTATGGGCGAATTTTAGCCCAGTGGGCTATTTTTCCATGTTTTTCTCCCAAAAATGATTTGCCATTTTGCATTTTTTGAAGCCTTGTTTCGCCCAATTTTGATGGGGTAAATATTTTTCACCCTAAAAATCACCAAATTATTATATAAATGATATAAAATCCTTGAAAATTAAAATATTTTTTGAAAAATATCGCCAATCATTTTATAGTTGGTGTTTTAAGAATTGGTAATATTCGCCAACATTTATACACTTTTAATTAAGTATGGTTCCTTAAAATCATCCCTGCACATACCCATATTGCAATTACACTTCTTTCAGATATGCTTCCAACATTACACGAAGTAATTCCATCTATCCACAAATTACGACACATTCATTGAAATTACAACACATGATTTTATAAATGATATTGGTCATCTCCCAAACAATTTGCAAGGCAAAATTCTGAGTCTTGGGCAACAAAAAAAGATTTCAAAGGCACATATTCAGCATTTGATAGACGGGCAATAGCAAAAGAATGGTCAAGGTTCTAACACCATTATTTTTCAACATCATGTCTCTCAAGGTTTTGTATTAGCTATATTGTAACTTAATAATATTAATGGGGAAACTTGGATAGCTTAGTTTCTTACTCATGGGGACTTCACTTAGTGAACCTATCACATAGCACGTGCGATCATGGGATATTAAAGAATACCCTTAATTTCCAGAGATATTGACCCAAACTCTTTTTGTTGAAAACCCCCTCCCAATACTTAAAACCTCGTCCCCACCCCTTTTTATACCTCAATCGTTATAAACCACCCTACCCACCCACACCTTAAACCCCTCATCCCCCCAATACCTACAATATATTGGTTCAATTTTTGATAATTTTAAAACCCACAATATGAACTAACGTGATAGGATATTGGTCAATAAGTGAAGCTCCCGTGTTCTTACTATGACAAGGCATCATTATTTGAACGATGAACTTAATATTTGAAGGGTTTATTGTAATATTGATTTAATTTACATATGAAAATTTAAATAATTTCAATTGAAAATTTAAAGCATTTCAGTTTTGATATTGATATTTTTTATTGATGATTGTTAAGAGTGATAACATTTAAAAGGTTTGTTTAAAGAATTAGATATGAATTTGTAAAAGAATTAGAATTGAATTGTAAAATGGAGTTGAATCAAGACAAATAAACAAAGTATGCCTATCGATCTTTAGCTTATCAAATATATTTAGCTTCTCACAGACATTGATCATCCTCTCTCAATTTTGTAGATCGGTCTCATAATAGATCATTATGGTAGATCTACAAAGCTATGACATTTGGAAAACATAGTCACTCAATAGGAAGCGAGAAACAAATCTTATAGATCATGGCGCATGTGTTTTTGTAGGCTGTTTTTTGCATATTCAAAATATTTTTGGCTCATAAATCATACTCATACCACTTAGATCTAAGACACAATTTGTGAACTTCATTTGCTTGTAGCCTTGTGGCATATTCTGAACTAATTCTCTAAAAATGTATTGAGGGGATCATTGATACTAAATTCTTGTATTGGTTGTGGATTGGTGTAGATGTTTTGTTCCCATGCAGAAGAAACACTAGAAACATCATGTGTGGCCTACTCTTTGCACAAGTAAATCCTATCAAATATAGATCTAAGTGTGGCTTGGTTCAATGCACAAATAATTTTATTTCAGGTTGCAATCACTTCACATTTTTCTAATTTTTAAACCATGGCATCTCTCCCTACCACACAAACACATCCATGGATCATTTTTTTGGTGGGATTTCCCTCCTAATCAAAGAATTTGCCTTCCTCTTCCATACTTAAATTCACACACTTAGATTGTGGTACCTCTTATCATGTCGGAGAGAATTTTATTTTCCCATAACTGCAAAAGTTTGGTAGCGAAGGATTTATTTTTCCAGGCCCTTGTACAATTCTACCCATATATCTTCCAATTTATGGTTCGGTGGTAGATATTTCCACAATTGATTGGTATCTCTTCATTGTGGCTTTTATTTTTGGTAGAAGAGATTCACCTATGAGACTCCAGCATTAAAATCTTTCTAGTATCTTGGGATTTTGGGGTGATGTTTGTGTCATTATGAGTGATCATGTCTAGTACAACTCCTCTTGGTATTAGATTGTCATTCTCAATAGATCATGGATGATTCTTGCACCCTAATGATTCAATGCACTAATTTAAAGAACTAATGCTCATGTCAATCCTTCCATGATTGTTATCTAGACAACTATTACTTCTATACAATTCTCTCCTTCCACTTCTTAGCATCTTCTTTTTCTTCCTCTTCCTCTTCCTTTCCCATCAATAGTTTATCTTTGGCTTTCTTTGCCTTGTTTTTAGATAGGAAATTAAATATAAATACAATCATTATTAGATCTGACACTTTTTTTCATAATTCGGCACAATTCTTCCTCCTTTACAAAACACTAATTCATTTTTAGTTTCCCTTTCCCATCTAGTTCACCCTCCAACATTGATCTATAGGTGTAGCATTGCGCCTTCTTGGGGAAATTGCTAGTATAAATAATTCTTATTATAAGGATCCTTAATTGCGTTATGTTATAAATACTTCTTGTTACGCCGAAGGCGTTCTTTCTCAAGGTCTAGTTTTTAGGCAAGATTCCCAACTCATCCCACGGGGGATTCACCTTGTTGAGCAATAACTTATCAGGTTCATTTCTAAAGGGGGGATTTTAATCGTGAAAAATAAGGTCAATATATTGTAGGTATTGGCGGGCGAGGAATAGGGTATGGGGGGTTTATAGGTATTGGGGGGGTATAAAAAGGGGTTTATAGTAAAAATAAGGAATATATTATAAAAATAGGGGTCTTTTAATTGGAAATATGTATTGGGAGGGGGGCTCAACAAAATTATTTTTGTAAGTAATTATCAATATCTAGTGAAATTAGTGGTATTATTTAATATCCCATGAATGAAGGTGCTATGACATGGTTTCATTAAGAGAAGACCCCGTGACTCATCCCAACTAGTCATCCCTCTGTCGAGTAAAATCCCACCACACATCTCTATAGTCGTCACTTTATCTAAGGGAGGGTTTATAAACCACTATTTGTTCTCCAATTTAAATCCGACACATTCCACCCAATTAAAAAATTGCCATGCTTATCCAATACAGACCGCCTGTCTTCTCATCTATCCTTCTGCAGCTGGGCTTTATCTCTTGAATTTGCACTTTCTCTACCATACTGAAACTCAGATGACATGATCTAAAACTCAAGAACCATAGGTTGGCATGCCATGAGACTTTGCAATGGGCATAGAACATCCTATTGCAAAATGAGCATTTGACCATCTCAACGCCTCAGACATCCAAGCCTTGAAAATTTTCCTTTATAAGAAGTCCAAAGCAATCGACAAAAATTCCACAACTGACCGTTGCTCAAAGATCTCTTTAGGGAGAAAATAAATTCATTCATTTAGTGTCAATTCCTCCCCACAAGAATCAAGGGGTAAATATATATGATGCCATCTCTATTCAAGCATCAAGTGGATATATTACATCATGCAATCTTGCAAAACAGGTGTAAACAAAGGCTTCCCTCGAACATATCAGTTGAATCCTCAAAGAAAATTTTGTAGAGTTTCAAAACAAATCCCGTAGAGTTTCATAGGTACAAAGCATAAAATTGTGGAACAATCCAACATAGAAATCCCGTGAATCCAAGATTATCTTCTTCCTAGTTTCTCTTTTAGCTAAAAGCTCCTAAAGATAGAAAAATGAAACTTGCATAAAATAACAGAAACACAATGAATAACAACAAGAAAGTGTCATGGATTTGTAAGGTAAGTTACATTATTCTTTCTTGTGCATGTCCATCCTTGTCAGATTGGAAGTTTGGAAGGAATAATCTGTTGTCGACATACTCCTCCCTAACTTCTCCCCTTCTTCTTCTAAAAATGGAGGAAATGGTGAATATGATGAACCAACAAAATCTTAGGCTGAGGCTGTGAGATGAAGCAATCCAAGACCATCACATGGTGTTTCAGCTAGAATATCAAAAACCTGCAAAGCATAAGCCTAAGCAAAAGTAGAAAGCTCCAACACTTCAGAATGCTGAAATTAGAGTTCAAATTGGTCGCTAGAGGCCTCCACAACACTTGTTGTTTGAATTCGCCATTGGAATGAGTAAATTTGAACTGGGAAAAAATCGTGTTCAATATCCTAGTGATCCTCCCATGAATATTCAGGCCAGATCGAATTGCTTGTTTGTAGTGTTTAGGTTTCTTTCTTGATCTCATGAAACCCTCAACACGCTTTAATTTCCACTTCTCCAACTCTGTCCACCCATAGTCCTGTAATCTCTTACAATTTTTGCCACTTCTCCAACTTTTCCCATCGATAGTCCCCTCATCTCTTACATTTGTCTTATTTTTTTAGTGTTCTTATGCCAATTGTGAAGGGAATCCCACACTTTCAACTAAACTCCTAATAATTATGGCATTGGATGTATTCAAAATTTTCACAATATCCAACACTTTGAGGTTTGTTGAACATAAATTCCAAAGATAAACATGTTGGCATTCACAATATATACTAGAAATTCTCAATTATTAATTATCCCACTCAAAAAATATCACCCACACAATTAGCTGGCTGGTTTTAATTTTGACCCATTTACTTTTCAATGACAAACTTTTACTATCACTACATGTACATGTAGTGGAGAGTTTTCCCTGCTGAACAATTTAGAAAGCTTACTGCCGAAAGCATATGTGCTGTCAAATTTCATGAGAAAAACAAGATAGAGTTTACATGATATTGTAAAGACTTTGGACATTAATTATTAAAAAACACTAAAGATTTGGCGTAAAAAGTGAGGGGACCATTATAAACAATTGCATGCAATCATACCTCAATTTCAATAAGCAAATACACAAGCAAATGTGTGATGAATATGAGGGAACACTCCTATCTATAACGGTGCTATCTCTCTTGCCCCGTGTTTATAACGGTGCTATCTCTCTTGCCCCGTGTTTATAACGGTGCTATCTCTCTTGCAACGACTTCTGTATACACCCAGTCTTGCTTGAACTCTTGCAACAACTTCTGTATACACCCAGTCTTGCTCAGACGATGAGAGCAAGCGTGTAATTGTAAATTTTAAACAAAGTTGTCTGGTTGGCGTTTATTAATAATTGTTTCTGCCAATTGCCTTGCCTTGCCACGATGTTTGCATGAAGCTCATCATGTCTCACTCCACATTATAATATATTTATTATCTCTCTTTCGGCATTCAACCATGCCTTTGGTGATGATCTTGGTAGTTGTGCTTTTCAATATAATGTTTCTTAATTCCTTTTTGGATGAGCTTCTCCATTTCCAATATCGCCTTCTCACTCCACATTTTGCTTTATCGTGCACTTCGCTTTTTATTTTATATATGTTTTTTTATTTGCTAGATTAGCATATGATATATACTTTGAAATGTCATGTCTTATTGTGAAACGATGTGCTAAAAATATATGATTTTCAAGTTATGTGTAATGCTTTATTGCTCGTAAAATTTTAAGGGGCACATGCCTTATTTTTATTATATATGCATTTGTCTTTTCTAGCTTTTTCCTTTGTGTTCATAATGTATTGTCAACTTTATAATATTGTCAATTGTGCATCTATTCTAGGATGAGATATTATTGTTGAATTCATTTTATGTATTTATACAATTTTTCCTTCGGTGTTCTATTGCACATTTTAGGGAAATTGTTAGTTATAAGAAGTATAAAGAAATACTTGATCTCTCCATACACAATGGTAATTGTCATTATCATACCATCATAGTAAAGGATGTGAAATGGAAATAAAGAAAAATAAATAAAGGACTATTATGCAGGAGGGTGGTAGACTTGGAGGAAGACTTGTATAGGGTGGAAAAAATCACCAAAATGGTGGGGAAAAGCAATCATTACATCATGGTATATAAGTGTATCAATTTTTTGGCCAATACTTGTTGGCCAATACTTTGTGGGACCATGGTATTTGGGTGACCCGTAGTATTTTCCCATGGTAATTCCCCTATAAAAGGAAATCATTGTAACATGGATGTGTATTGTATTATAGCATTTAAAAACAATCTCTGTGATTATGTGAGAGGGACTGTGAGAGAGTGAAGAGGAAGTGCACCGGGTTGTTGCAGGTTGTATCCCTTTATTTTGTTGGATGGTATAATAATAAAAGACTAGAAATTTATGTGTGGACATAGCCCATCTTGGGTGAACCATGTTATATTTCTCTCTCTCTTGTAATGTGTTTAATATTTGCATCTTGTTTAATTGTTTAAGTGCTATTGCTATGCGATCCTGTTTTTCTAACAATTGGTATTAGAGCCAAAAAGGTCTATTTGGATGATAAACTCGCAGGAAAGAAGGGTTCCTGATTCGAGTGGGAGCAATGGAAGAAGAAGGAAATTTTAGGGTCAAGAAATTTAACAGCAAAAAATATTAGTTATGGAGGATGCAAATAGAGAACTATCTGTAGCAGAAGAATCTATACCTACTGTTGGGTGAAAACATTTAAAAAAATCAACGACTATGAAGGATGAAGAATAGGAAGTTCTTGACAGAAAGGCACTGGGAACGATATGACTGTTCCTAGATTCGTCTTTGGATTTCAATATTTCAAAATAAAAGACAACAGAGGGTGTGATGAGTGCATGGGATAAGCTCTATGAAAAACCCTTGCCTTCCAACAAGGTATTTTTAATGAAGTGTTTATTTAATATGAACATGTCAGAAGGTGGATCTGTTGCTGACCATTTAAATGAATTTAATATGCTTACTAGTAAGCTAATTTGTGTAAAAGTGAAATTTTATGATGAGTTTAGGGCTCTTCTAATATTGTGCTCATTTCCAGAAAGATGGAATAGCTTGGTCATGGTTGTAAGTAACTATGTCCCTGGTTCAAACACTCTTAAATTTGATGATGTACGGTTGGTGTTATTCTTAGCAAGGAAATGTGAAGAAAAATCAAAGGTGAGACATCAGGTAATGTGTTGACCATGGAGAGCAGGGGAAGACAAAAGGAGAGAGGAAGGATCCCAGGTAATCGCAGCAAGTCTAGAAAGGGCAGATCCAAGTCCATATTTGGAAATATATAGTGCTGAAATTGTGGTAAGAGAGGACATCTGAACAAAGACTGTAGAGCTCCAAAGAAGAAAGGATACGAGAAGCAAGAGACTACTTAGGAAGTAAATTTAGTAGGTGATGTGTTACAAGACGCTTTGATTCTTGCATTAGATAATACTAGTGATTACTGGGTAGTAGATATAGGGGCTTCATGTCATGCTACACCCCATAGGAAATTCTTTCATGATTATGTTCTAGGTGATTTTGGACATGTTTTATTGGGGGATGATGAACCATGTAAAATTGTTGGAATGGATAAGGTATAGATCAAGTTAAATAATGGAATGAATGGATGCTAAAATACGTAAGGAATATTCTTGCTATGAAAACAAATCTGATCTCAACAGGATAGTTGGGAGATAGGGGTTGTTTGTCTACATTTGGATAAACATGGTGGAAGTTCACTAAAGGAGCACACGTAATAATGAAAGGAGATAATACAAGTATGTTGTATTTATGTCCTCATAATACTGATTATTCTATAGATGTAGCTTCCATAGAAACAGGTATAGCATTGTGACACCATAGCCCTGGCCACACGAGGGAGAAGGGGATGCAGATTCTCCACTTAAGGAAACTACTTCCAGATCTGAAGTAGGTAAGTTTAGAATTCTGTGAGAACCATGTTTATGAAAAACATAAGAGAGTTAGATTTCTCAGGGGTGGGAAACAAAAGAAGAGTGAACAGTTAGAGCTTGTGCATACAGATGTATGGGGACCGGATAAGGTACAATCTCTTGGTTTCTCTCGTTATTATGTTACTTTTATTAACGATGCAACTAGAAAAAAATGGGTTTATTGCATTAGAAAAAAATATGGTGTGTTTGCCACTTTTAAGAAGTGGAAATCTTTGGTTGAGAATGAGACAGGAAAAAAGTTGAAATGTCTCAAGTCTGATAATGGAGGTTAATACTGCAGCAAGGAGTTTGATAGTTACTGTTCATACAATGGGATTCACGGAGAGAAGAAAGTCTCTGTAACACCACAAGAAAATTGTATGTTGAAAATGATTAACAAAATGATCATGGAGCATGCAAGGTGTATGCGATTGCATGCAGAGTTTCCCTTATAGTTTTGGGTTGTTGTAGATACTGTTGTTTATTTAATAAACAAAGGGCCTTCAAGCGCTTTTGATGGTGGGATTCCATAGGAGGAATGGGCATACAAAAAGGTGAACTACTCATTTCTAAGAAATTTTGGTTGTGAAGCATTTGTCCATATTGATAAAGAAAATAGAATAAAGCTTGAGGCTCAATCCAAGAAATGTACCTTTATTGGATACAGGGTTGATGATTTTGGTTATCGCTTATGGGTTATGAAAATCACAAAATAATTAGGAGTAGAGATGTAGTATTCAATGAAAAGGTTATGTACAAAGATTAGTTCTTGGGAAAGAAAGAGAAAAAAGAAAGCACAGAGTACACAGTGCTTGATGAAATCAAAGAAAATGGAGTTCGAAAGGCACCAAAAAATCAAGAGTAGTAGAAAGTACCTCAAACTTCTGCAAATGTAAGAAGATCTATCAGGTTAATTAGAGCCCCTGAATAATTCTCTCCTTCACTGTATTATTTATTGATGACTGGTTCTAAAGAACCAAAATGTTATGAAGAGGCAATGCATGTAGAAAATAAAAAGAAGTGGGAGCAAGGCATGGATGAGGATATGGACTCATTGGTAAGAAACCAGACATGGGATTTGGTTGAGTTTCTTGCAGGAAAAAGGGCATTGCAAAATAAATGGGTTTACAGGTTGAAGGAAGAAGATGGAGGCAGGAAGCGGTACAAGGCTAGACTTGTTGTAAAGGGGTTTGCACAAAAGAAAGGTATAGAATTTGATGAAATATTTTATCCTGTTGTTAAAATTAATTCAATTAGCACTATTTCAAGTTTAGTGGCGGTATAAGATTTGCATATGGAATGGATAGATGTAAAAACAACCTTTCTCCACGGGGATTAGAGGAAGAGATATATTTACAACAACCAAAGGGGTATGATTTCAAAGGGGAGGAGAATTTGGTTTGCAGGTTGAAGAAGAGCTTGTATGGACTAAAGCAAGCTCCAAGGAAGTGGTATTTAAAATTTGATAAATTTATGACAAAGCAAGGTTATAGTAGATGCCATTTTGACCATTGTGTTTATTTCAAGATGCTAGATAATGGAAGATATATTATCTTGTTATTTTATGTGGATGACATGCTTGTTGCAGGGTCTAAGATGCAGGATATAGATGTGCTCAAAATAAAACTAGCTATATCATTTGTGATGAAGGATTTGGGTGTTGCAAAGCAAATCCTTGGTATGAGAATAACAAGAGACAAGAAAAATCACAAATTGACAATGTTTCAAGCAGGGATGATTTTAAGGAACCATACTTATTTAAAAGTGTATAAATGTTGGTGAAAGTTACCAATTCTTAAAACGCCAACTATAAAATGATTGGTGATATTTTTCAAAAAATATTTTAATTTCCAAGGATTTTATATCGTTTATATAATAATTTGGCAATTTTTAGGGTGAAAAAATTTCACCCCATCAAAATTAGGCGAAACAGGGCTTAAAAAAATGCAAAATGGCGAATCTTTTTTGGGAGAAAAACATGGAAAAATAGCCCATTGGGCTAAAATTCGCCCCTAAAATTATCCCTGGTTTCAAGGTGAGTACATAGAAAATGTGTTGGAGATGTTTAGAATGTAGAATGAAAAACCAGTTAGTACACCTTTGGCCAACCATTTCAAACTAAGTAAGGAGACGTGTCCTAAGACACATGAAGAGATAGAATACATTTCCAAGGTTCCCTATTCATCAATAGTTGGAATCCTGATGTATACCATGGTGTGCACAAGACCAGATATTACACATGTAGTGGGAGTTGTGAGTAGGTATATGAACAATCCAAGTAAAGAGAATTGGAAAGTAATACAATGGATTCTTAGGTATTTGAGAGGTACCAACTCTAATGCATTATGTTTTGGAGGTTCAGACAATGTTATACATGGATATGTTGTTGTAAATATGGCAGGTGATAAAGACAATAGGAGTAGCACCACAGGGTATTTCTTTACTGTGGGTGGAACAACAGTAAGTTGGATTTCGAAACTACAAAAGGTTGTTGCACTTTCAACAACAAAAGCATATTATGTTGATGATACAGAGGCTAGTAAAGAGATGGTTTTGCTATAGAGGTTTATGAAAGAATTGGGTAAGAAGAACGAGAATAGTAGTTTGTACAGTGACAACCAGAGTGCCATTCATATTGCAAAGAAATCAACCTTTCATTCAAATATTAAACATATATAGCTCAAGTACCATTTCATACGATCTATTCTGGAAGATGAAATGTTTATATTGGAAAAGATACATACTAGAATCTTGCAAACATGTTGACAAAGGTAGTAACCAGAGAGAAACTGAGTTCCTGCTTGGTTTTAGTTTCCCTTAAAGCATGAAGGTGAAGAAGAGAAATTTTCCAAGTCCAAGGTTCAGAGCATAGTCCAGCAAGTGCAACAACGATGGAGTTGTTCTGATCAGTCTCCAAGTGGGAGATTGTTGGTTGTGGAACCTAATATTCTAGATTCAAAAATGTTATTGTTTAGCTGTGTTTGTACCTCGATTTTACTATACACTCATCCTAGCTAAGGGTGTAGGGGAAGCACCCCTGAAGTTGTTTGAAAAAAAAATGAAAATACAAAAATTATATTTTTAACAATATTTTTCTATTGAAATATGGTATTATATAGAACTAGAAGGATGGGTGAACCTCCAACCTTGTAGTTAACAACCCCATACCAAACCAATGATGCTACTCCTACAACCATATGTAACTTTGTTAAGAGTAATAAACTAAGCAGCAACTGAAAATCCCTAGAATATCATCAGTTAACCAAAATGAACATAACCAAACAACAAAAAGACAATTCATTGAACACATCCCATTTGCATTATCCAAGAATATGAGAGCTACAAATGTTTAACAGATGCTATAAGGAGGGCTTGAACCTACGACCTTGTGGTTAACAACCACATGCTCTAACCAACTAAGCTATTCCAGCAGTTGAACAAATAATGAGATATTTTAATTATGTCCGCTCGAGGCCCATTCTGGACACTTCTTGATATCGTATCTACTATACTGTTGTTATTCCTTGATGTCTACGGTGAATGGAGGAAATTCCCATTTTTGTAAGTTTTCACTTCTTGGAAACATGATTCCCGTTTGTCGAAAATATGTGGAGGATGTGTTCTGTTTCCAGGGACTGATGAAAACATATATTGAATTTATATTTATGTCATATTTTATCTAAATTCAGTAATCACATACCACTAGAGTGGCGCAACGGAAGCGTGGTGTTCCCGAAACCCACAGGTGGATCGAAACTTGGATCTAATATCATTCATCAGGTGTGGATTTCCTTTTGTGTTTTCACACTTTCTTGAAAACACTTTTTTGTGCATTACTATAAGGGAGTAATACATACATACATACATACATACATACATACATACATACATACATACATACATACATACATATATATATATATATATATATATATATAAACTTTAGCAATTTATTTTTGGGTTAAATTTAAATTTGGAAGCCTTTAAATTGTATGATTGAATGCATAAATTAATTCAACATCCTCAAATACTGTTGGAGGAGCTAGTCGACGAGTCGACTAGACTAGTTAGCCAAATAATTACAGATTAGGTTGGCCTCCAAAGGTCATGTCGGTTGACTGAACCGATAAGTAGTTATTCATAGTTTTTTTGTAATCATATATAATAGGTTGTTGAGACAGATACGAACTTGGTTCTGTTTGATGTTTGTATGAACCCATATGTGTTTTGTGTAATATAAGTTGTATTTCAACCTACTATATCATCTCTTGTCTTTGTTATGATTATATGATTATTTATGTGTATTATTGGTACCATAGTGATCTGAGTGATGACAACATTGGTTCTATTGTCGGTAGTACACGCACGGATGAAATAACCATTAACAGATGATCTCAGAGAAAGAGATTAAAGACTGGTGGGAACATAAGATCACAAACTACTTGCATAATTATGCTAGAAGAAACAAGCTGACTATTTCCCATGAGAAGGAGAAATTATTTACTAAAACACATGAAAAGTTTGTAGAATCGGTGCCTCAGTTTTTGAAGAAATTACTGGATTAAAAAGCCAGTAGACACTAAGGAACAAGAGTTGCTCCAAATACTGATATGGGGCAGACAAACAAACCTGTTCGAGTGGTTTGAGAAAATCAAAGACGAGTTCTGTCAGGAACAAGCCATGGAAGAGAGAGTCTCGGTTGAAACTATTGAAAAGAGGTTCTATACCGACTTTACTGAGCAGTTTCTTTGCTCACTGTCGACTCTTTTATTTAAATTCCTGATCAATAGAGGATTAGGGAATATTGTCAAACCTCGTCCATCATTGTTCGAACAGCCATCAAATACGAACTGGGTGGAGAAGTAGAAAGCATGGGAGAAGTTCATTGCCGAAAAGGAGTGGGATTACTTCTTGAACAAATAGACAGAACTATCCGAGCTTACTAAAGCGTCAGGTAGGCTATGGGGGGGTAACTGGCCATGTGTCGGGGTGGAGTAGAAGGATTCTAGTTGACTTTAAAAGGAACCACCAACAATGAAAAATTTGGCCAAGAAAGAAATAATTCAGACAGTGACTCACAAAAGCACTCCAGATTTACAGAAAATAGAGAGAGCTAAGAGGCATAAAAGAAGGGAGGAACGAAGAGAGCAGGCCATCACGCTGCAGAGAAGAATGAATACCAAGGTGATTGAACAAGACAGAAATCTACCAAAGTCATTTCATGACCAACAAGAAGAGGGCATAGATGAGGAAGAAGTGTCACCAATGGAAGAAGATATGTGGTTAGAGCAGCGTTAAACCTCCATATTGAGATAACCCAAGAGCTAAGACCTCTATCTCCAGTTAATCCAAACCTGAGTTACCGAGTGTAGACCATTGTCAAAGAGAACCTAAGGCTACGAGTTGGTGAGTTCGATGTATGGATTTGACTAGACGACGAAGGAAACAATGTCGATCATCTAGTAATTTGTCGACCTGAGGAAGGAAACTGGGTCACATTCCAAACGTACTCATCCAACCAAAGTGTCAACCTACTCTACCCAGACAATGAAGGAGCACCCCCCTGCCAAACACAACTTTAGGAGATACAGAATAGCCGAATCCATGCAGGAGAATATCTGTGCTACAACAACTAGCTTGGATTTCGACAAAAAGAATTTGAATTGATCTGACTACTTGTCGAGGAGAAATCGACAAATAAAAATATCGACGAGAATGAGAGTTCTGTTAGAACTAGCTGTGACCAACACAGAGCCGCATAGAATATCCCACCACCCCCACCACCACCACCTGAAGCAGATGCTGATGCCGATGAAATGTGGCATGGTGCAACACACATCCCCCTCTATCAGGGTGATGAGGATCCTAGACAACATTGGTTTGTCTGTGAATCAACATGGGAGGCCAACACTGTAACTAGTAAAGATAGACAGATGGCGCAGTTCACTGGTGCCTTGATAAAGAGGGTACTAACTTGGTATATGACATATACCGAGAAGACACCTGACTCAACCAAGGAAAAAATTAAGAAATTGTTCTTATCCTTCTTCAAAACACCATATGCAAAGCATCAAAATTGAAAACAACTGTTCAAAAACCCATAGAAACCGTTCGGAACTAAGACAAGCGATGGAAGGACCTATTGAGTCAATTAGATTATAATATTGATGAAAAAAATTTAATTCAATGGTTTCTTGTAGGACTTGTACAGAATATCCAGTGACATATAATTCTGGACACATTCAAATCATATGAAGAAGCATTGAAGAAAGCATTGTAGGTCGAGATGGACGATGACTATCCATCGCAGCCTATCGACAACCACATTGAGGAGCAGCTAGAAATCATGCAAAAATAATTAAGAGAAATGAACCTCAAATGTCAGGACATCTTGTGCACGACCTGCTCGATGGTTGGACATACCAAAGACAACTACCGACAAGATGTTTATTTTCTTCAAACGAAGTGTTTCTATTACATTTTCCAAGAACATGGGTCACACATGACAAAGGACTGTCCCTACAATATGAAAAATGGAAAAGCTTCATGGTGTGCAATCTGTGAGGTAAAAATTCATGCGACAACCGACTGTCGTTTGAACCTATAGAATCAACAAAATTACCATGCAGTCTACTAGACTAACATTGTTGCTCAGGACAATGATAATATCCTGAGAAACAATGAACAAAATGAATCAAGTAACCAACATTACGAAGGAAGCCAGAGATACTAAGCGCCGGTATGACATTCGTCGGGGAGGATTTGGAGGTTGAGGTCGATTCAATGGAAATTGAGACAATAGACCACGACGACCCATCCAGTGTTTTATGTGTTATAAAGAAGGCCACTGATATGCAGAATGCCCGTATAAAGATTGAACCGACTTGAAGTTTTGTACTAGTTGTGGTGTGGGCGATCACTCACTAGAGGATTGTCCCACCATACTTAAAAAATAAATAAGAATAAAAATGTTAATGTCTTGTCATGTGTTCAGAAATGTGATAGAATTCCTGAAAATAATTTACATGTAGTCACTAGACAAGGAACAAAAACTGGCTATGATAATCCACGCATAACTAAAATACAAAAAATGATGGTTATCCTAGCCCTACAAAACAAAAGCAATTGTACAATGATGCATCAAACATGTTCCAAGAACTCACCTGACAAGAAGAAATTGATAACAGTCGACAAGATGTCTCACAAGAATTACTTAACTTAATACATACTGATAAATCCGTAACATAATTTATTGATATGTTATATAATATCAAGAACAAACCTAGCATGGAGAAAAAAACTAAAAACATATGCTGCCTAAATCAGAAAGATAAGAGTGATACCAAACCACTTGTTGACCTGGAAATTGAGGGATATCATGTTCAACAAGTTGTACTCAACTTTGGATCCCAAGTAAACATCATGATAAGGGATACCTGGGAACAACTAGGTAGAGCTCGACTAAACAAATCTGGCATATATTTAAAATTAGCAGATCAAGGACTGATCGAACCCATCGGTGTATGGAAATGTCAACACGGCCATCAAGGGAATTTCTATGAAATTCGACTTCAAAATCACAGATCCTAAAGAAGGATCCAGTTCTTTTCTGGCCTTGGTGGGTCGACCATGGGGTAGGAAAATGAAAGCATCAATTTCATTAGACAAAGAGAGAATAAAACTCAGAGGAAACAGACAAAAAGTTATTGTCCCTATTCATCCCTCTCAAGGTGATCCTTGGACTGAATCAACAGACGAAGAAGTCAATGTTCGACAACTGTATAAAGTTCAAAATAACGAAGACTATATTCAGCCAAATATATATGGGGAACTTCACTTGGGTAACCAAGACTCAGTCATATATAATTCAGATGCAGAGTTATACGATTGGGAGATTGAAAATTATGAAACTCAAGCACGAGGATGCTGGACTATCCAAGCCATATCAAAGAAACTGGCTCAACAATGCTTCTCTGTGTCCATCATTCCAAAAATATTCGAAAGGAAAATTAGGGAATACCCTTCTTTAGCATCGATTAAAACCGACTGTTCATTACACTTCGACACAAAACCATACCCAACTGACATTAGAGGAAATTTGGGGTCTAAAATGGGCCTTATAAGAAAACGTGGAAATAATAAATTTTGTGAGTTGAAATTCAAGAACCAATAGAATTTAAATACAATGAGTCAACCATAATGGTTGAATTGATATATTTGTCATAAAAGAAAACTACTTTTTTTGTTTGTATTTTCAACATATCTCCTTGTGTTTTTACTCAAATTTCAAGAAGAAGAGCTCGTTGGATGTGGAATTTAATTCCACATCCAACGAGTACCCATACTACACAATTTTGACGGACCCCACTACCCCAAAAACAAGAAATACCTAAAAAAACGTGATGATGATGTCATCATCACATTTTTTCAGGTATTTCTTGTTTTTAGGATAGCAAGATCTGTCAAAAGTATGTAGTGTGGCTACTCGTTGGATGCGGAATTAAATTTCACATCCAATGAGCTCACTCATTTAGAATTTGAGTAAAAACACAGAGATATATGTCAAAAATACGAACACAAAAGTAGTTTTTTTCATTCTTCCTCCAAAATTAATAACTATTATTTTATTATTTTAACTATTATTTTATTATTTTAACTATTATTTTATTATTTTCCTTAGGAGGCCCATTTTAGACCTCAAATTTCCTCTAATGAAGCATCTTGTAATAACATTCAATCGAATAGAATACCACATTCGACAAGACTTCGACTAGAGAATGAGCACACTCATGGAAAAAGATTTCAATGGAAAACTGATCATCCAAAAATAGTAAAACCAATTAAAAAAATATTCAAAGTTGATTCAAATGACAAGGACGATACCGACAGGAAGACAACAGCAAATTTTCTAGCATCATTTTCTTAGTTTAAGGAGGGAAGTCAACAAATCAACAAAAATAAGGCGCTAGAATGGATGGATGCGAAGGTCAAAACTAAAGAAGTTGACATCTCTAATGATGATTGACCAAAAATGGCACGAATAGGTGATTATTGGAATGACGAAAAAATAACCAAAATAGTTAACCTACTTAAGGAATTTCAGGATGTCTTTGCTAGAGACTATAAAGATCTTAAAGGATTAGTACAAGAGATGGGTGAAATGAAGATAGACATCAAACCTAATGCAAGACCAATTAAGAAAAGGCCTTACAAATTAGCTCACAAATACAAAAAAATAGTGAAAAAAGAGATCGACAGCATGCTAGCAACTGGAATTATCTACCCGATCAACCAGTCGGAATGGGCAAGTCCTATGGTGGTCCATTTGAAAAAACACGATCCAAAAAATAGAGAATTTATGTCAATTTTTGAGAGCTAAATAAAGTCACTCTAACAGATCCATTTCCTACACCATTCACAAATGAAATCTTAAATGAATTTGTAGGAAATGAATGCTACTCGTTTACAGACGAATTATCAGGATATAATCAAGTTCCAATCGCAAAAGAAGACCAAACAAAGACGAAATTTGTTTGTGAATTCGGTTCATTTGCATACAAAGTTATGCCATTTGGATTAAAGAATGAACCGGCTGTATTTTCCAGGATAGTACTTAAAGCATTCCAAGAATACATATACAAGATGATGGATGTATACTTTGACAATTGGACAATATACTCCATGCTGAAAGATCACTGTAATTGGCTAAGAATAATGTTGGAAAGATGTTGACAAATCCAGTTATCTCTTAATATAAGGAAATGCCTATTTTTTATTCCCATAGGAATCCTATTGGGACATATCATATGCAAAGAAGGCATCAAAGTCGACTTTGCAAAAATAAAAATAATTCTAGACCTAAAACCCTTGGTGAACCCAAAACAAGTCAAAGTTTTATTAGGACACACAGACTATTACAGAAATTCCATTTGTCATTATTCATATATGACCTATCCCTTGGAATAACTATTGAAAGGAGATCAGGAGTACGAATGGACTGAGGAATGTGATACTTCATTTGACATGTTGAAGAAAAAATTAGTCGAAGTACCCATTCTCAGGTTTCCAAATTGGTCAATCAAATTTCATGTACACATTGATGCATCAGGCATAGCAATAGGTGCAATATTAACTCAACCTGGAGATGATGGGATGGAATTTCCAATTGTGTATAGCAGTCAAAAACTAAACAAGGCAGAAAGTAACTATTCAACAACAGAAAGAGAGGCATTAGTAATGGTATTTTCACTATATAAATATCGACATTACCTATTACCTAATCCTTTCATATTACACATATCACCAAGATTTAAAATACTTTGTAAACAAACCATTACATCATGGAAGAATATGTCGTTGGTTGTTACTGTTCCAAGAATTTGATTTTGAAGTAGTAGTTCGACCAGGGAAGCTAAATGTTGGACCCAACCACTTATCAAGGATTGACACAGGGGAGGAACCGACAGGAGTCGAAGATGACCTTCCAGACGCACATCTATTTCGAATAGAAGCTGTACCAGCAGAACTAGAAGAAATAGCTCAATTTCTAGAGAATGGTCAGGCACTTGAAGGTATGAGCACTAAAAAGAAACAAATTCTAGCAATGAAGGTTGCACCATATACTCTAATTAACAGATTCTTATACAAAATGGGCTGGGACGAAGTACTCCATTGGTGTGTTTTAGATCATGAATGAGAAAAAATAATGCATCAAGCGGATCAGCTGGAGGACATTTTTAGTCGGACACGACTGCCAAAAATATCCAACAGTCAGGACTATGGTGTTCGACATTACACAAATATTGTCGAAAGTTTGTTCGTAAATGTGATCGATGTCAACATTTAGGTCGACCTTTACGTAGTACTGAGATTCCTTTACTATCGGTAAGCCTAGGTCTAATATTTGAAATTTGGGCTATCGACTTCATTGGACCATTTCTAGTTCCAGCAAGAAGGGCAGGTGCATGATACATCATAACAATAGTAGAATATGTTACTAAATGGGAAGAGGCAAAACCTACTCTAGTGAAGTGGCTGCCAAACTCATATATGAAAATATAATTACTATATTTGGTTGTCCATTGACCTTAATTAACAACCAAGGATCACATTTTATGAACAGAACTGTTGCGGCATTGAAAGAACTATTCAAGATCGACCACAGACAAAATATAGCTTATCACCCTCAGTCTATTGGGGAAATAGAAGCATTCAATAAAACCCTAAGAAGAGGCCTAAAAAAAATCTGCAACAATGATAAAGACAACTTGGATGAAAAAATCCCTGCTATCTTATGGGCTTATCGTATAGCATATAAACAATCCACTGACCAAACACCATTTCGACTAGTCTATGGCCAAAAAGTAGTTGTCCCCCTACACTTTCGACAAAAAACACCAGTAATAGACGACATATTACGTATTAATGTCGAGGAAGCAAAGAAGGACCGACTAATGCAACTAGCTAAGATAGAGGAAGACCGACTTATGGCTATACAACATCAAGCAATTAAAAAACAACAACAAAAAGCATGGCATGTCCGAAACATTAAAAACAAGAACTTGTCGGTTGGAAATCTTGCACTACTGTACAACAGTCGGGTGAAAGGCAAACCAAAGAAACTACACACAGAGTGGATGGGACCCTATATCATGGAGGAAATCAATGCCAATGGATCGGTCCAACTGAGAATGTTATAAGGAAAAGTATTTCAGAAACTGGTAAACGGTGCCCGACTAAAGTGGTATCAAAACTGAAAAACCTAAAAAACAAAAAAGAGAGAAACGGTTTCATTACTGTTAACAAAATCTATAAAAACTAGAAAAACCTAAAACTAACAAAAAGAATCAAAAGACCAAAATGACAGGAAATATAGAAAGACGTAGTAGAATGTAATTCGATAATAATCAACATTTTCATCATCGACATACCGTATAGAAACCATACAATCAACATCGAAAAGAGGATCAAAAGGTCCAATCAATCCATCGTGACTACAATCAGAAGGAGAGCCAAAACTAGAGCGCATTAAAAGAGCCTTCAATATAGTGTCCTTTACCATCAAATCCACCATTAATAGCTCCATCGACAAGATCACCATATGCTCCACCTATAAATACTATGTCAGATGAATATTCCATACCACTTTACAAAGAACCAGAGCAACAGAGTTACCAGACCTCCGAGAGCAAATCACCCCCGAAGAAAGTCGAGCTAGAAACCAACAAGATGGCCCCAAATCAAACCAGAGACATGACAACCAAAGCAAAAGAGTTGGAATCTACTGTAACTCCATTAGTGAAACGTTTGGAAAATATTAAAAACGCAAAAGTACTGGAAACTTCATGGGCATGACATTGGGTAGAGATAAAAAAAATGGGCTTATGAGAAGACAAGAATGACAGAGGAAGGGTTGAAAATAAACCATACCACTATCATGAACTATATGAATACACCCCTCATGGATATTTTTGGAGGGACAAAATAAAATATTTTCAAATTCATCATTAGTCGTTACCACAAGGGAAAGTTTTACTTTGATAGACTCGTGGATATATCTAGTGAAACTATTTACAAACTTAATGGGATTTCCAATAACGGCTACCTTATTCCTGTAGGTATCAAAGAGGGACTAGTTGAAATACTAATAGGAACGCCGACATGAAAGAACTCAAAAGGGTTAATTATCAAACAAATTAAAGCCACCACACCCAAAATGGTGGCCAAAATCATGTCTACAGGCCTGACTGTCACAGGACAAGGAAGCGATTTGAAACTTGACATCTTGGAAGTTGTTGACTGTATAGCAGAATCAAGGAAAATTTACTGCTGGGATCAAAACATGGCCAACATGCTCTCTGTGAAACATTCCAAGAAATAGGCGCAATAATCAGATTTCCATCATTGATAATATGGATAGCTATGTACCACCTATGTCCAGTCGGAAATCCATAGTTCCTAGAACCAACCAGGTTTCATATGTGGTGTTTCATGTAATTTTCAATGTCTGGAACTCCACAGGAACTGGAAGAAGCCAAAGTGTTCTTAGAAAATTGGTTTCAGAATCTCAAAGTCCAAACAACCAGATGGAGGGTGCCTCAAAACATCTGAAGATGTCTTCCCCATACAACACATATCCAACTGGAACTTGAACACACTGCAGTCTGGTATTCGCAAGGTTCCACAACAAAAGAGAAACCCCTCGACTACTATCCAACAATCAAGGAGATTTTCACAAAGTTGTCCAGGCAGTCCAAAACCAAAATAGTGATACCGATGGGTACAAAAGAGATTAATCAACCCATTGTGGAACCATTGAACAACCAAGAGATGGAATAATACTATGAAGTTCACCTTCATATTAGTACCTTCACTTCTAAAGACAACTCGATAGAGGATAAAAACCTTCTTCAGAGTGAAAATGTATCGAATACACAACAAGCCATCATACCGACAGAACATAACACTATTGTTTTGACTCAACAACAGCATGAGGAGGGAGGAGAACAAAAATATGGAGAAACACAATTCAAAATAACTGAGTATGCTATGACAAAGGAGAATATGAAAAGAATAGCTCAGGAGATATCAACATCAAGGAAAAATAAAAGGAGTCAGGCACAAGGAAAGGGGAAGCACAAACTCATCCCTCTATAATAGTTAGAAGATGAAGAAGACTTACTTGCTACTACTGTCGAAATTTGGAGGATGCCTCCCTGAACAAAGTATCTATCGAAACACAATTCAAACAGTTCGTCGAATCAGGAGTGAAGTGAGGAAGACCTAAAAAGCTAAGAGTTTCTACCCCTCTCGAAATAAGTCCTATTGATTTAACACCAGAGTCCCTAGGACCTTTACCAACAAGAATATTACCAGACTTGACTGTCACCATATCACCAAACTACCAAGATATAATCCTTGGAACCATTAAAGAAAAAATTGATAAAGATGTTGAACTTCAACAATTTATCAACAACCTACCACATCTATTCTGCAATTCCCAACAAATCAACACCATGCATAAACTCACAGAGTCGAGCTCTGCCCGACGAAATCTCACCCCACAAATTGACCAAGTTTCACCACAACCAAAAGTTATGGGACTTATCAGATCCTCATTCATCTGAAACCATGACAAAACATCCATAGTTGTCGCAGCCCAAATCTCATCATTCACACTATTTATCCAAAACCATCGGATAATGAGGAAGATGAGGGAACAATTGTTCTTGAGGGTAGTAATCGGGTAGCACTAGACCAAGAAATCACCAACCTCATGGACTTTAAAGAAACTGACAACCCTGTCGACTTGAAACTGGAATTCAAAAACCCCATGCCGACAAGTCACCTTCCAACCACTCCATTAACCACAGACCACTCACCATCACTGTCACCACCACCAACACTAGAGTCTCCTCACAATCTAGAGCCACCATCTTCACCACCACTAGATGCACAAATAGCTACAAGTCCCACCCATGAAACTCAACCAGTTAACTCGACCACAACAGAAGTTCAGTAGACTAAGAATTTGTCGACTGAAGAGCACCAAACAAAGTAGCAGCAGCCAACATCAGTACCAACAAGACCAGTGGTGGTTCATCACTCTAAACACAAAAGCAAAAGAAAAGAAAAGAAGAAAAGAAAACAACAATAGACACAACAAGTACCGATAGTTATCCACCTTCATCAACTAGGGTCGACTACTGTAGTTGACACACAAAAACTTAGAGATGGAGAACTGGACCAACTATTGGAAGCACTCAATAAAGAGGCTGCAACAAGAAGTCAAAGAATAAAAGAACAGATAGAAAAATTCCAAGGAGAACAAGTTGAATTCTTGACCAAATGCAGGAATCTGACACAAACAATTCTACCAGGAATAACAGAGACCGACATCGACAAACCATTGGAGAGAGCATACCAGTTATTGGAAAGTGTCGTGTCAAACCTTCAAACACAGTTATAGACCAAGAAATATGAGAAAAAAGAAGATACTTCTGTGCTATTGAGACATCGTTACACAACATTTTCAGAATCCCATAAGGTACTGTAGGAGCATTTGGACAAGTCTATCACTACAGAAGAAGTATTGTGAAATTGGTATACTTATTATGGCTAGGTATTCCAGCAAGCTAGAGAGACTTGTGAACATATCAAAACACTAGAAAATCAACAAAAAATTGAAGAAACAATGAGGATCACCATCAGAGATCAGATAGTATTGGAGTCAGCAAAGCTTGAGAAACTAGAAAAACAAACACATCAATGGATGAATTAGGCACTTCCTAGCCTTGACACACCGGACAAAATTTGTCCACAAATGAAAATACTTCTCAACATAGCAGAGGAAAAAGCTCAATTGATGGGCCCCAACATGATTAATATTACAAACCTTTCGCTACAAGAGAAGATTTTGACCCTATCAAGCTTTACAACCTTAACCATTGACATTCAGAATTCCCTTTGCAATTGGATAGAATTTCAGCACCAACTAGCCATTATAGCCGAATCCATTGTGGAGATATGTGTACATAAACAACCATCTATTCGACTGCACAACCCATGAAGACAAAACAAAATTAGAAGCAAACTACTTCAGATACGATATTTTTGTTCCATCCCCTGTTTCTTTGGGACAAAGAAAGATTTTGTTCCTAGGGGAGAACGGTTGGAGGAGATAGTCGGTGAGTCGACTAGACTAGTTAACCGACTAATTAAATATTAGGTTGGCCTCCAAAGTTTGTGTCAGTTGACTAAACCAAAAAGTAGTTATTCATAGCTGTTTTGTAATCATATATAATAGGATGTTTAACCAGATACGAACTTGGTTCGGTTTGATGTTTGTATGAACACATATCTGTTTTGTGTAATATAAGCTATTATACCAAAATTTGAACAATGCATAAAGGAAAAATAAACCCCAAAAAAGTGAACAAAACAAATGGAAAAATAAATCGAGAAAAAGTGGACAACTTAGAATTTTTAGACTACTCCTTAGAGAAAGTGAAAGAAAAATAAGCCTCACAAAGAATGTAAATATGTTCAATCTCACTAGTTAAGAACCATGAGAAGCCATAGTGTCAATTTTAGAGTGTTGCTACCTTAATTGAAATTTTAACATATACTTTTATCACAACACGAACAGAAATAGATTTGAATCACTACAGTAAATGAAATTGAATATGAACAACACATTAACTTCCAATAAAAATTGCACAACGACACACAATGACATAAGTGTTACCCTTGAAACCCCAACTCCGAGGAAAACCAACATTCATGAGACAACAATTTTATTGTCTTCGACAAATGGTTTTACAATCTAGGTTAAGAAACCCCAATGAAATTTCAGAGAAGGTATATCAACAAACTTTGGCCTCAAACCACAGGTTACGACCCATATCTATGATTATAATTGCAACATCCAACATCCCCAATCTTGTCTCTTATGTATTTCTCCACAAACCCATTGTCATGGCCTTCTCACAACACATGCAATCGACCCACTCACGGTCTTGGCTCATTGAATTTGCGTCTATTCCCTTTCTCAAATCTGGTCACACTGAAAAATGCACTTCTCCCTTGTGCCAAAACAATGAATCACTCATCACACAACAATATTCTCCTTGGTCTCTTCAATCTCATTTTATAATCTTCTCACCTGATATTGGATGGCCATGATTAGAAGTAGAGACTTCTCCATTGATAGCTAAGATCATCTTAGAATGAATCAATTATTAAGAACATTCTAGATTGGAATCAATCTTATCTTCTCAAATCACTTGGGAAAATTCTGAGACTACTAAAAATAATTATTGCACATGTTTCCAATTAGAATGACACACCTCCATTGCTGAAAACACTATCAAGATACATAATTCAACACATAGAACTACAGTTGGGGCCATTTTGAAACATTGAAAATTTTCAACCTCCAACTAACACTATTTCTACCATCAAACTTATGTTAATCATGAACTTTCAACAATTGATATTATTACAATGTTTTAAAAAATAACAATGAAAAAAAAAACCTTTCCATACAAATAACACTTATGAAGTTAAGAACCTGTATCAATTTGTTTTATTGTTTAAGCAGCTTCCAAATTACACAATTTCTACCATCAAACTTATGTAAATCATGAATTTTCAGCACCTAATATTATGGAAATGTTTTAAACAAGAGCCACGAGGTGGCAATGTCCCCGACATGAGCTAATTGCATGAGGGTATAAGCAATTGCTAAAAATATATGTAAATGACTTAATCAAACGTAAGTACATGGATGCAACACCAAAGAAAAATGCAAATGCAATTAAAAAAGCACATGTTTAAGAATGTGTCCTTGATGATCTCATTACTGTAAAAAAAACATATGTTCAAAAATGTATAAGAAAAATACGTATCATTACACTGTAGTGTTCCTAAAATATCTCCTTAGTAATCTATAGTATGTTTGTCATATTGGTTGGGTAAACGTACATGACTTGCACTGAATGGAGACCAATGGTATTCCACATAGAATTATAGATATTAAACCTATGCCACTAACAACATGAAGATTTTTTTCTTTCGGTCTTCTTCGCTGAATCATACAAATACTTGAACGCTTAGGACAACATCCTATCACACTCATGTCAATATTATTGTTTGTTTCACATGGAACGTTTTTTGTCTTCTCAACTGAATCATGCAAATACTGGAACGCTCAGGACAACATCTTGTTACAATCATTTCAAGATTATTGGATGGTTCACGCTTCAAATGGAACGTTTTTTTATCTCGATCAGTGATGGGAATAACTAAGTACAAAGTCCACTCAATTGTTCACTTTGCAATTTTCCCCTCATAATTCAATTCAGTACACAGAGTTATTTTTGAAAAGTCATAAATATTCTTTGAATGATTTAAGTTAGTTGTTTATGTTGGGTAAAATATAATCAAGTAATTTACCTTAAATTTAATTATCGACAGGGACACGTAAGCTTCGAGTTGCTACACTATATGTGCAGGGTAAAATAGTTTAAAGCTAATTCCTAGGGTGACTTCAATCTACTCACATGCAAAGAGAAAGAACGTAGTTCATAAAACTAACTACTCTCTTGAGAAACAAAGATCAAAAGCTGTCAAGTCTAATATAGGAAAATAACCAATCTCTAATTGTTGTTTACAATCCAAATAGGAAAATTTTAAGTTTACTAAGTTCAATTAATGAAACCTAAATCAATTTCAAACCATACTAACTTTTACTCTATTTTCCAAAATCTCCACATATCAATAACAAATATGCCTTTAATTTTCTAACTCTTAGAATCAAAGCAACTAAGCAATCAAATGTTCCAATCTTAAAGGAGATCCTACTGTCAAAAGAGATCTCAAATCTCAAACTTACCTACAAAAGAAATGTTATTTAGTCAATCTTTAATGTTTCAAACAATTCCAACATAACTTATCTATGTAATAAACTCTTCTCTATACACACTAGAGTTCTAAAACTGCTCAATCATCACAAAGGAATTTGTTTCAAGTACAATAACTCTTCCACAGGAATTAAAATTTTATTACCTTTAAGACTAACAACTCTACTTCACACCAACACTGTCATTTACAAGATAATTACTGAAATAAATTTACCTATTCACTAATAAAAGAAACAACACTGCTTGAACTCTATGCTTATAAAAGTGAATTGGAAAAATAATATTTAGACAGAGCTAAAAAATAGGGTTTTAGATAATCTACGTTTCAACTCAATTCAATCAAACCGAGGGGTCTAACATTCATCATTAAATTCCAAAACAATTATGCTAGGCCTTCAAACTAAATCAATCTATGGCTAAGAATGGATGAGAGGATGAATAAAAGAAATCAAAACACACTAGAAAATACACAATTTCAAATATTAACAGGCTGCAAACTCTCTCTCTCTAATTTCATCCAAATTCCTCACAATCTTTTAAAAACAATACATATTCTAAATCTTTTATACATAAATTATGAAAATGCTAACCTATAGACTCTGGCCAGAGGTTCAATCACTCAATTACTGAATCCTACAACATGATCTAGCTATTGGAAATGAAACAAAAAGAAATTCAGATTCAACATGTTTAACCGATCTTCCTATTTCTCTCAAACCTACAATTCACCAAATTAAATCTGCAAATAAAAGCTAGAATTAATCATGAATTAAATACTTTGTCTACGCGTGCTCATTAACATAAACAAGTTTGTCTACACACATTCAGTGATACAAGCAAATCCAACACAAACACATATATATTTCCAATCATGAGTCTTGTCAATCCTATTTATTTATTTATAAAACTGCAGACATACATATAAAAATAGTATCAGGGAAACATGATGTATGAGTTTGTGTTGATGTATATGTAACTTCGGAATGTATTCTTCTATGTATCCTATGTATTGTAACCCGATGTTTATTCCGGGATGTTTCCATTATGTATTTGAGTCATGTGGTCATACCCCGATGTTCCGATCGGGAGGATTAATAATGTAAACAAGTCATA
The DNA here is from genome assembly GCA_001517045.1 of Pseudotsuga menziesii. NCBI lineage: Eukaryota > Viridiplantae > Streptophyta > Pinopsida > Pinales > Pinaceae > Pseudotsuga > Pseudotsuga menziesii. The sequence goes on along the minus strand of LPNX010414874.1, from coordinate 69,555 downwards.
TCAAGTCATTAGGTAAGTCCCCACAGTTTTGGGGCACTTGAGTTATTATACACTAATTAAGGTGTAGGCTCGAGTAGTAATTATTAGGGTTGAGCCTACGTGTGAAATGGAAACTTAAGTGAACGGACTAATATAAATAGAGAGTGTGTGTCTCTCTATTTATCACTTGTGACTTACATCACTTGCTCTCTCAAGTGTGGCGCACCTTTGGAGAAGGAAATACTTTGGCTTGACAGAAGACAGAAGGCTACTGCTGTTTTGGGAGATCATCTTACTGTTTTGGTGTTGATTCTATCTTAGAGAAAGTTGTGGGGTTTTCTCCTTTATGGTTTCCCCGAGGAAAAATCTTTGTGTCTCTTGTCTCTTGTGATGTGCTCATGTTTTATTGTTGTGCTTGTTATTCTCTCAGTGAAAAGATCCTAAGATCATAATGCTAGCTTAATTGTTGAAAAACTAACATGGTATCAGAGCTAACCTGAGAAGAAGACATTGTGCAGCTACAGGAACTAGGGCTTCCTATTTTTTGGATCTTCCTCCATAGATTTTCAGCAAAAGTATGCTAGGATGACTCTCAATTGAAGGGCGCATCTTTCTGTCGATCTAGAACTCAATTTCAAGCATTTTTAGTTTCGATGTGGAAATTAGGGCTTTCTTCAGAAGATGAATTTTTGAGTGAGACCAGCATAGGATTGTTCTCCTCATCAAAATCGAAGTTTAGAGACCTGGATCAAGAAATTTGGTTGGGTGAAACTCCGGGAAAGTCAAACCCTAGTTTGACACTGAGCTAGGAGAAACCCTAAATACTAAAACTGCTAAGTTTTAGTACAATCGCTATATTCTGAGATTGGCGAAGTATAAGAACCTGAAAATTGCAGGGGCAGAAGATAAAATCCTGATGAAGCCTGTGTCCAAAAATCAGACTCCTATTCGCTATATTCTGGGAGATATGATCTCTGCAAGTTAAGGCTCCAACCTCTTCCAGAATTCATCCATAAACAGGACACCTGGGGAGAATTGCAATATCTTGGGCTACAGAGGTCCAAATGGAATTCCTAAAGATGTTCTAGAAAGGGAACGAACTTTAATTTCTGTGTTCCGAAGATCAGACTCAGAAGATGAACTAGTGACACGTTTCATGCCATACAACTTCACTGTTCTGAACAGTCCTGTAACAGGTCACCTTGGGAAAAAGATCATAAATCCCAAATGGTGAAACCAATTCTGATTAAACCTATGGTGTTGGATCAGGGACAGGAGATTTTACCTTAAGGAGAAATTTCAGACATAGAGAATCAATAATTTCAGAGATATCATAGAAACAGTAACAGGAATTTCTGCAGAAGAAATCAGAAAATTAGGGCTTCCTGTTCCGGAAGCTTCCCTCCACTGTTTTCAGAAAAGGAGTACATTGGACAGCTCCATTTGAAGAGATATATCTGTTTTTCCAATCAGATCTGAAAAATTCCAAGTTTTGAAAATTAGGGTTTCTGCGACAAACCCTAGATCAGCGAACTCCGGGACAAGGACGGACACCTCAAATCGGTAAGATCTAATCCTTTGCTATTTCCATTTGAGGTTCTCATTTCAATATGATATATCACATCAGCTTGGTAACAAGCTTGGGGAAGTTGACAACTTCCAAGCCTGGAAGTATATGATCTCTCTGAAGAAAATGGATTGGACACCTACATGAGTATGGAGGTTCCAGTTTCAGAGGGAGACGAGGTTAGAAGTCTTTCACAAGGCCAAAGAAGACATCATGCTCATGCTGCAGAGGATGATGAACTATCTAGAAAGAGATCCAGATATGAAAGTGAAGATTCTTCAAGCGAGGATGAATATGTTCTGATATCAGCTCTCACAGGTAACATTACTCATGGAAGTGATGATTGGCTCATAGACAGTGGCACTTCCAAACAGATGACGGGATTCAAGGAATCCTTTGTAAGACTATCAGAACATGAATCACCTCACAAGGTGAAACTAGGAGATGACTACCAATATCCAATAAAAGGTAGTGGGGAATCTTCATTCAAGCTAGACTCTGGTAAGTCTCTAACAATGAAAGAAGTATTGTTTGTGCCAGGATTGAAGAAGAACCTTGTCTCTATTTCAGCATTGATGCAAAAGGAATGCGGGCTGCATTCATAGATGGTCAATTCATCATATGGATAAAAGGAAAGACTATCGATGATGCGGTAGTGATTGGATCAGGGACAGCATGGATGATTTTAGGGGCGAATTTTAGCCCAGTGGGCTATTTTTCCATGTTTTTCTCCCAAAAAAGATTCACCATTTTGCATTTTTTGAAGCCCCGTTTCGCCCAATTTTGATGGGGTAAAAAATTTTCACCCTAAAAATAGCCAAATTATTATATAAACGATATAAAATCCTTGGAAATTAAATTATTTCTTGAAAAATATCACCAATCATTTTATAGTTGTCGTTTTAAGAATTGGTAATATTCGCCAACATTTATACACTTTTAAATAAGTATGGTTCCTTAAAATCATCCCTGAGGGACAGGCGAGGTTACCTTAAGGAGAAATTTCAGACATAGAGGATCAGTAATTTCGGAGATATCACAGAAACAGTAACAAGAATTTTTGCAGAAGAAATCAGAAAATTAGGGCTTCCTGTTTCGGGAGCTTCCCTCCACTGTTTTCAGAAAAGGAGTACATTGGACAGCTCCATTTGAAGAGATATATCTGTTTGTCCAATCAGATCTAAAAAATTCCAAGTTTTGAAAATTAGGGTTTCTGCGACAAACCCCAGATCAACGAACTCCAGGACAAGGACGGAAACCTCAAATCGGTAAGATCTAATCCTTTGCTATTTCCATTTGAGGCTCTCATTTCAATATGATATATCACATCAGCTTGGTAACAAGCTTGGGGAAGTTGACAACTTCCAAGCCTGGAAGTATATGATCTCTCTGAAGAAAATGGATTGGACACCTACATGAGTATGGAGGTTCCAGTTTCAGAGGGAGACGAGGTTAGAAGTCTTTCACAAGGCCAAAGAAGACATCATGCTCATGCTGCAGAGGATGATGAACTATCCAGAAAGAGATCCAGATATGAAAGTGAAGATTCTTCAAGCGAGGATGAATATGTTCTGATATCATCTCTCACAGGTAACATTACTCATGGAAGTGATGATTGGCTCATAGATAGTGGCGCTTCCAAACACATGACGGGATTCAAGGAATCCTTTGAAGACTATCAGAACATGAATCACCTCACAAGGTGAAACTAGGAGATGACTACCAATATCCAATAAAAGGTAGTGGGGAATCTTCATTCAAGCTAGACTCTGGTAAGTCTCTAACAATGAAAGAAGTATTGTTTGTGCCAGGATTGAAGAAGAACCTTGTCTCTATTTCAGCATTGATGCAAAAGGAATGCGGGCTGCATTCATAGATGGTCAAGTCATCATATGGCTAAAAGGAAAGACTATCGATGATGCGGTAGTGATTGGATAACAAGAAGGAGGCTTGTACAAATTGAAGGGCCATCCAGAACAAGCCTTGATCCATGACATAGTAGAGCCAAATGAGTTTTGGCATAGAAGGCTTACACATGTGCACTACAGAGCACTACCTATTGCAAGCAAAGCTATTTCAGAATCAGAATATGACCTAAAGAAGAAGTGAAGAATGCAGAAGTGGTGATGGCCACCTTGAATGGCCTCCCAGGATCGTGGAATTCATTCATTCAAGGAATGTGTTCCAGAAGGAAGTGATTACTTTCAGCAAACTTTGGGAAGAAGAAGAAGCTCTACCCATAATAAGAGAAGATAAGACGGGAGCATTTGAAGATCCGGCTCTCACCATCCAAAGAAGATCCCTCAAGCAATGAAGAATATGAAGAACTCAACTCTTGAAGAACTTCTTATCCACTTTAGCTTTTGGATAAATTATGAATGAAGAAGATGATGAAGCTGAAGGCTCAAGAAGGAGTCTACCCTCGAAACAAATAAAGATAAGTATTCAATTGTCATTTCATGATATTATTTTGTTATGCATTTGTTTATATTCAGTTATTGTAGGATGTTTGCATTAATGACAGTATACTACTAATATGCATGTGATGGGTAAGTAGCTCATGGTGCTATACAAATTCTCCATCACTACTTATCTAGAATGAAACCTCTTTGCTGACATATTGGATTAGTGCACAATCTCAATGTTGTCTTGGTAGAGATGGAAGGCATCTAGCAAGTTTCAATGAGATATGGAAGAATGTTGTATTGGCTAAAGTAGTTGCATGATCATATATTTATGCATAAGTTTTTGCCAGTATAAATATTCCTTATGAAATGTTTCTAACCATACAATTGCATTTGACTTGTAGGAAGGATCGCATACATAATCGCCTACAAGCAAAGAAGAATGATGTCTGGGCGTACTATCGAGACCTAAAGAGAAGTTCATAGTTCCATCATGCAGTAGATGGAAACATTGTGGGATACAAAGCAAGATTCGTAGCATGAGGCTTCTCACGAAAGGAAGGCCTAGACTACAAAGAGACATTTACAGCCAGTAAAGAGTTGAAACACATACATGATGAGATTGATGAAGATCTTAACCTTTTCTACAAGGTTGAAGATGCAAGTCTATACACTAGATGGTCACATAGAATATTAGTAGCATAGGAAGCTACTTGTCACTCCGGTACAGAATGTTTTCAGTACAGAAGTCAGAGGGAGCATGATGCTTCGCTTCAGAGGGAGTGACTACAAAAGATCTAAGGCTCGACATGGTACGACAGGATGGGCAGATTACTGATGAATTTAGGCTTTACTGAGAGTAAAGTGGATTCCAACCTTTGCTTCAAGGTTAAAGACAGAAGACCAGTGATGCTCCTGTTATGTGTCGATGCACTATTGTTCTAGGTATGGAGGTGTGGCAGAGTACAGATGGGATCTTCCTTGGACAAGGGAAGTATGCAGTAGAGATCCTAAAGAGGTTCGGGATGATGGACTGCAAGGCTATGGCTACACCTATGGCATCAAACATGAAGCTATTGAGTGATGCTTCTTCATAGTCGGCTGATGCTACGATGTATCATCAGATGATTGGGTCCTTAATGTACCTGAGACCATATATTTGCTTTGCTGTGAACACATTGAGACATGTTCACCTGATGGTTGCAAAGCATACAGGGGTACAGTTGATTATGGACTCAAGTGCAATGCAAATCAAAAGATTAACCTAGAGGGTTATGTTGATTCAGATTGGGCAGGCAATGTCATCGACAGGAAGAGTACTTCAGGGTGTTGCTTCAGTATGGGATCAGGTGTGATCTCTTGGTTTAGCAGGAAGCAATCCTGTATGGCACTGAGTACAGCTGAAGCAGAGTATGTTGTAGCTTGTTCAGCTAGTTGTGAGGCAGTATGGCTGCGGAAGCTACTGTCTGATATATTTGATCTCCAGTTGGATGCTACTTGTATACATTGTGACAACCAGAGTTGCGTGAAGTTGTCAAAGAATCCAGTGTTTCATGACAAGTCGAAGCATATCGAGATCAAGTATCACTATATCAGGGATATGGTGCAGAGAGGAGTAGTGAAGCTCTTATATGTTGCGACAGAGGAACAGATAGCTGATGTATTGACGAAGCCATTGGCTAGACTGAAGTTCGAGTACTTCAGAGAGAGACTTGGTGTTCTCCAGATCGAGGTTTCCTCCCGGAGATAGTGATGAGACCCATAGCCATTCTGACATGGTGAGAGGATTGGTTCCTTCCATGGTCAGATGTAAGGGCTGAGCCATTCCATCATGGTGAGAGGATTGGTTCCTTCCATGACTGATATGAGTGCTGAGATTCATAGCCATTCTGACGAGTAGGTCAGATATAAGGGCTGAGCCATTCTGTCATGGTGATAGGGTTGCTCCCTTCCATGTCAGATATGAGTGATGTCCATTCTGTCGAGGAGGAAATATGTAAGGGCAATTGCCATTCTAGGAATGGAGGCACCTGGTCAGTTACCAGGATCACTTAGTGTAAAAACTGAGTAGCCATTCTGACGAGCAGGTCAGATATAAGGGCTGAACCATTCTGTTCATGGCTAAAGGATTAAGTTCCTTCCATGTCAGATGTGAGTGTTGGCCATTCTGACAAGCAGGTCAGATATAAGTGCAGTGCCATTCCAACATGGTGAGAGGATTGGTTCCTTCCATGGTCGGATGTAAGGGCAGTGACATGGTGAGAGGATTGGTTCCTTCCATGGTCGGATGTAAGGGCAGTGACATGGTGAGAGGATTGGTTCCTTCCATGGGCAGGATGCCACATCTGGTATGGAAAAGGACCAGCTCTGTGATGCCTCATCTAGTATGAAAAAGGACTAGCTCTGGGAAGACTCATCTAGTTTGAAAAAGGACTAGCTCTGAAGTGGATGCCACATCTGGTATGAAAAAGGACTAGCTCTGGGATGCCTCATCTAGTATGAAAAAGGACTAGCTCTGGGAAGACTCATCTAGTTTGAAAAAGGACTAGCTCTGAAGAGGATGCCACATCTGGTATGAAAAAGGACTAGCTCTGGGATGCCTCATCTAGTATGAAAAAGGACTAGCTCTGGGAAGACTCATCTAGTTTGAAAAAGGACTAGCTCTGAAGTGGATGCCACATCTGGTATGAAAAAGGACTAGCTCTGTGATGCCTCATCTAGTATGAAAAAGGACTAGCTCTAAGATGGTACATCCAGTATGAAAAAGGACTGGCTCTGTAAAGACTTTCGATGACGAGTAGAATCATGAGATAACACCAGTGTTGATCCAGATCGAGTGATGATCCAGATCTAGTAATGATGATCCAGTAGTAAAGATCCAGATCGAGTGATGATCTAGATCTAGCCCAGTGATGATGATCCAGATCGAGAGATGATCTAGATCGAGTGATGATCCAAATCGAGAGATGATCCAGATCTAGATGACTTGAAGATGAAGATGACTTAAAGACGAAGATGACTTGAAGATGACTCAAAGACGAAGATGATCCAGTTGATATAGAGAAGAAGACCAGTGCTGAAAATTGTGTTGAAAGAATACCTTCCTAGTTAAGATGGAGTGTTGATGTATATGTAACTTCGGAATGTATTTTTCTATGTATCCTATGTATTGTAACCTGATGTTTATTCCGGGATGTTTCTATTATGTATTTGAGTCATGTGGTCATACCCCGATGTTCCGACCGGGAGGATTAATAATGTAAACAAGTCATATCAAGTCATTAGGTAAGTCCCCACAGTTTTGGGGCACTTGAGTTATTATACACTAATTGAGGTGTAGGCTCGAGTAGTAATTATTAGGGTTGAGCCTACGTGTGAAATGGCAACTTAAGTGAACGGACTAATATAAATAGAGAGTGTGTGTCTCTCTATTTATCACTTGTGACTTACATCACTTTCTCTCTCAAGTGTGGCGCACCTTTGGAGAAGGAAATACTTTGGCTTGACAGAAGACAAAAGGCTACTGCTGTTTTGGGAGATCATCTTACTGTTTTGGTGTTGATTCTATCTTAGAGAAAGTTGCGGGGTTTTCTCCTTTATGGTTTCCCCGAGGAAAACTCTTTGTGTCTCTTGTCTCTTGTGATGTGCTCATGTTTGATTGTTGTGCTTGTTATTCTCTCAGTGAAAAGATCCTAAGATCATAATGCTAGCTTAATTGTTGAAAAACTAACATGGTATCAAAGCTAACCTGAGAAGAAGACATTGTGCAACTACAGGAACTAGGGATTCCTATTTTTTGGATCTTCCTCCACAGATTTTCAGCAAAAGTATGCTAGGATGACTCTCAATTGAAGGGCGCATCTTTCTGTCGATGCGGAACTCAATTTCAAGCATTTTCAGTTTCGATGTGGAAATTAGGGCTTTCTTCAGAAGATGAATTTTTTAGTGAGACTAGCATAGGATTGTTCTCCTCATCAAAACTGAAGTTTAGAGACCTGGATCAAGAAATTTGGTTGGGTGAAACTCCGGGAAAGTCAAACCCTAGTTTCACACTGAGCTAGGAGAAACCCTAAATACTAAAACTGCTAAGTTTGTCTACACACATTCAGTGATACAAGCAAATCCAACACAAACACATATATATTTCCAATCATGAGTCTTGTAAATCCTATTTATTTATTTATAAAACTGCAGACATACATATAAAAACAGTATCAGGGAAACATGATGTATGAGTTTGCTTACAGTAATAGCAATAAAACAGAACTACTCATTGTTAAATTTTCATATGCTTAGCTAATACATTAGTATTTCATTTCATTTTCATAACAAAAGCATATAAACAGGATCACTGAAAGAAACAGTATCACAAGAACAACACAGATTTATCCTGGGAAAACCCTAAAGGGAAAAACCCAGCAAAAGCTTCCTCAATATAGATGCCCCAAAAAGATAAAAGGTAAAACCAACAAGGAGATCAAAGCCCGATCCTCCTCCTTCTCCAGCTACTCTTCTCTTCTCCACTAATGCTCTACATAAGTGAGAATGTGTGTGTGTCAAATGAGGACCACTACACCTCTATTTATATTCATCCGTTCACTTAAGTTAACTCATTTGACATGTAGGCTCGATTTAAATCATGTAGGATCGAGTTACACATGTAGGCTCAAGTAACCACACTAGGGTGCTAATGACCCACCTTTACAATTAGAAAGGACTACCTCATGATTCTTATTAGTTCTTCTAATTAGAAGCATCGGGGTACAAATTAATACAAGTGGTTCTCTCGGTAGGACCATCGGGGACCACAAAAATATACATATAGAATATTATTCAAAGTTACAATATTTCAACACGCATATGTAACAAGGGTTGAAGGTGGGCCCTGTCTCCAACACTTCTAGATCTGGAACTAAAGGTTTAAAGTAAAACACAGTAGTATATTAACAATTTGAAATCAGAACTTTTACAGTATATCATATCGATCCTTTTAATTTTTCACATATAGCTCAAATTACATCACGGGTCGACCACTGAAAAGAGTAGACCCTGCCCAAAATATCTACGCTTATCCAGGAGGATTAAAACAACTAACAACTGATCCAATGTAGAAAATAGGTTAAGACATCATATTTGATTTAGATCCTTTGCAATTCAATGATCAAGTAGCCTGGAACTTGCGCATTGTTTAAGATTAGGGTCCACGATTCTTGGACAGAGCAACGATGCATAATGCCAATAGGTAGCTCACGGTCGATATTGAGATTATTGAATGCAGAACCCGTATGTTATTTCGGGCAAACAAATCCCCCAGATATCTGAACCAATCAATACATGCTCAGTGAGTGCTGGAACAGGTGTGGGATCGAGCCACCAAGAAAAGAAGGTAACTGTGTTGGAAACAAGACTTTGACAAAGGATCAACGTTTTTTAATCATAAGTTAGATTTTTTAATTATAAGTTGAAATCCATCGAAATGATAAACAAAATAATGAAAATACCAAAAATTTACCTGTTTTAAGAACCTTGGGATATAGTCCTTGAAAATATATATTTGAACATAAAATATATAACAAGATGGAGTCAAAGATGCCTGGCTCCTTATAAATTCGAACTAGAAATAGGGCAGTAAGCAAGCAAAACATGAGGCCATCATCTCCCCCAGACTGAGGACCTTGCATGTCCCAATGCAAGAAAATTTTGACCCTAATATACAAAATTGAGAAACAAAATTGATGATCAAAATTTGAGTTAAATTATAGAGACTAAAGTTGAAGTGTTAAACAACACTTGCACTTGAGGAGGGAATGGAGCTGTTCTCTGTTGTGCTTTGATGAATTCCTCAAGTTGTTTATCATTTTTCCTCAACTGCTTCCTAAGACTACAATTGGACCCAGTTATATCATCAACTAGGGTTTGCAGGGATGCCACCTTAGTTTTCAAGACTGCATTTTCTTGTTTAATAAATCAATCCAATCGAATATGTTCCTGTAACTGTTTAGTTAAATCAAGGTTTCCCTGTTGAAAATATTCAACCCCCTGGGTTGAAGTAGTTGATCGATGAGATTTGATGAATTTCTAATCAGATTTTAAAACCCGAGATGCTGAGGAATGGATTGGAAATGAAGAATCTGCAACAGGAATCAACATTGGAGGACTATAATGGGAATCAGTTGAATGATAATCATAATGTGCAGATGGAGAAGTAGATGAAGATAACTGGACGTGAATAGGCGTTTTATCTTTAGGTTCTATCTTTTTATTCTGGGCGGCCATTCTACAGCTGAACCTACGAGTTGACGGAACAGGAGATTTCCCAAAGTCGGGTTGTCCTTGCCCACTATCAAACCAAGAATTTGCTTGTCACCCTTTTAACCCCTGAGGATTCTTAGCATTGGAATTTCCTGCTCTCTTACAATTCTTAATTCCTTGTTCCTGAATATGGCTAGGGGAACCACAATCCAGTGTTTTAACAAAATTTTGATCTTTAGAAACATTCACAGAGGATACCTTATCGGGAGGATCAGGAATATGGGGTTCACTTACTTCATTAACCAGAGGTGAACTAATATGGGAGTTAGATAATTCATATAGAAATTGTTCCTAGGTCTGATTCCTTTTCTTCAATTCAGCTAAAACAACCATCTTAATAATACCATGATGATACAGGCTGTGAGTAGGGTTTTCTATATTTTTTCTGACCCGAGAGGCCATCTTCCCTAAACTTTTCCAGAAATAAAACGAAAAGTTGAGGAGCTTACCAAATTAAAAATGTGAAAGCAATTGAAAATGACAGTCTTTGAAAGTAGAAAACCGACCTTCACAAGTGATAAGCTTGGTAATAATCACTAGAGGGTTGATAAACTCTTCTCTGATCCACAGTTTCGGAAACCATTTTTCACCCTTCATAGTCAAGAACTCTGGTTTAAAAACATAGTCATAATCCTTGCGCAATAGCTTGAAGTTCTTGAACCATTGGTCCCTTGTTCGTGGAATCCCTATAGCCTGCGCAATCGATTCCTCTATGACTTGAAACACCAACGACCCTACCTTGGCAATGTGACCATCGAAACCTAGGGAAAATTGCAAGGATACTGCGTCGTCATGCCCCTGAAGAGTGGTTAAGAAAGGATGCCATCTGGCTTAAACAAACAACACACTGCAAGCCGAAAAATCGGGCATGTCCAATAATTGATCATACGCAGTGGGTTAGTGGCGATTAATCATCGTGGAGACACGGGGATAGGATGAGGAACAATGTAAATGGTGGAGTGAGGACACACAACAATTCGAATGGTCATCAAAAACCTCTATCATACTCCCTCCAGATGGTAGTAACGAAAACTGGAACCAACCCAATTAAAAGTATGATGGCAAGGAATGGAAAATTAGAATGGTAATGATGAATGCACAAGGGAAATTATGACAGATAAAGGCACGTACTGCCCATACTTCCCTGCCTTATAATAATAACGACACGTTCCAGGATAAATTCATAGCATTAAGACATATCAAATGTCACTTTTAGTCATGGAGTCAGGATTCAAACTTTAGAAAATTAATGACATAAATAAAAATTAAAATGGCAAACTATTATATAAACTATTGTGTATAAATTACTGGTATAAAATAAAATTTCCCATGGTTTGTATGTCATTAAATTATTTACAATAAAAGAGGTGATTTTTAGCATGGTTGAAAAATATACTTACGCCCAATTTAAGAACCAGAAGATACTCGTAAAATATGGGATATAATTAGTCCAGGTAAATTCCCATTATTTAATCATTTTTCAAATTAAAAAGATGCCTAGATTTCAATAGTTAACACTTACTCCAACGTTCTGGAAGTTACCTCAAAATTTTAATTTACCAATTTTCCTAGTACTTATTCTAGCACCCCATCCGGCACCTGACCCAGCTTGGGTCTAGTATTTTCATGTTTAGATATAGGGGCATTTTCAAGCTTGTAGAGGTGGAAATGGTTTCCAACAAGATGACAATGTTACAACCAAGGACAAATAGCTTTCTTTCTCCCAAATGTCCAACTTTTGTGAGTTGAAAAAGAAAACTGAAACTGCTTGAAAAATTTGTTCTATCCAGCAAGTTCCTTGCATAGTTTCCATTAATGATATTCAGTTGTTGCTTCTTCATATGACCACACATAAACAAGGTTAGGTCAGAAAACTACGCATTATTATCAATATAGAGGAAGAATTAAAAGGAATCCATGATTTGTCAATCTCATTCTCGCATCTAACTATTAAAAAGATTCAAATCTTCAATCCATAAATACAGACTTTCTCCTCTTCATCCATATAGAATTTCTTCACAAAATATGGTGCCTTCTAAAAAATAAGATAATAGGAGTACTAAATGATACCAATAGTGTACTTGTCAACTTGGCTTAGCTTCACACAAGAAGGTTTGAGTGGTGAAAATAAGGTTCACAACTATGTTCATTGAATCACGAAACATAAATACACTCTAGAGGCATGAACCTCTTCTATAGTAAAGATCAGGTAATAGAGACTTAAAGCATCTGAAGATGATTATCGAATGGCTATTACAAATAGTTCATTTTAATTTTCATTTAACCAAACATGTCTTCTCTTTAACATTTACAAAATTACATTGTTCATACAAAAAAGTATAAATGAGGCATTAAAATATATATCAAAGTCAGAACCCACTGCCAGCGAGCCTGTTCAATACTTCGATGGGGTGACTGTAATACCTAAGAAAATTCTTCCCCAGGCAGAATGCCCCAATGCCAACAGGCATGTTCAGTACCCTGATGGGTTTACCTGTTTATACCACAGGCCGGTACCCGCTGCCAACGAACCTGTTCAATATCTTGACGGGTTAACCTCTTACACCCTTTTTCTATCAGAGGCTCTTGTCCCAAATTCATGTTGAAGATATAATTTATAATTTGCTCTGACATAGATGAGTGGGGAAGCAGCTCTGAAATCCTTCTAGGAGTGGGATGGTATTAAATTGGAAGATTTTTTTCTTGAAACATGCCTATAAAGGTTTGTCTGTATGAACAACTAACCCCTATAACTGTATAAATTGAAAAACATGAGATGGTTGGAATTATTTCTAATATATATATATATATAATGAAAGCCAATGGATAATGATCAAAAGATTCTTCAGTCTTAAAAACCATCCCTTATAAAATTATGGTGGTGCCTGTTTGGATAATAACTCAATGTCCCCAGCTGTTACTACTTGTAAAAATGCTCATTCAATCAAGCGTGAAACCAAGTCAAATTGCACTAGTATACTATGAGTCCATAAGTGAAACCCCTTGAGTCTTTAAATCACTAATAGAGGCACAACTAGATAGATAGACACCTTGTATGAATAAAGAGGAACAAGTCCATATAAAAGAACTGAACTGAAAACAACAAGTCCTATAGGTATGACAAAAACATTTTTCAATTTTTATTTGATACAAGTATTCCAATAACTTAGTAAAACCAGTAAAGACATTCAGAGTATCTCTCAGAAATTAATGCAAATTAGGAAAGTTCCTGAAAATTCTTTGTAAAAGGGATCAATTTTCTAAAGTAAGAAAGGTAACAGAAAAGCACATTGTTGTATATATATACAAAGAAACAGTTCCATCGGATATTACTTCAAGAGAGAGTAGGAGGTGAAGAAGCCATTTCTTCACCTACCAACTCTAGCTCGGATTGTTAAGTCATATTATGAATGAATTCCTGCTTAGAAAGAGGTTTATGGTATACCTTCAACTGATGTCCATTTACCACAAATGTAACTTGTTCATCATCAATTGTTCTTATTTTGACAGAGCCATTATAAAAAATAGTCACAATTTCATATGGTCCCATCCACCTGGTTGTAAGTTTACCTTTGAAGTGTTTAAATATTGAGTCAAACAACAGGGCCCAATCACCTTCTTGAAAAGTTTTCCGCTTCAAAAACTTGTCATGCCATTTAGTCCTTTGATTCTGGATTAAAGCAGTTCGTTGGACAACATCTTGTATAATTTCATCAAGTTCATTTAACTGCATCAATCTCTGTTCCTCAGCTTCATCCAAATTCAGGCTCAATTGTGTAGCAGTACGAAAGTTTTTCACTTGAAATTCTATAGGGAGCAAAACCTATTTCCCATAAACAAGCTTATATGGAGTATGCCCTATGGTATTTCTCCACGTAGTCGTATAAGCCCACAGTGCCTCTGGAAGCCTATCTGCCTAGTCCTTATGATGCATTTGCACATTTTTGGTCAAAATGGCTTCTAACACTTTGTTTGTTGACTCCACCTGACCATTTTCTTGGGGGTGGTAAGGAGAGGATTTATAGTATTTAATCCCATACTTCTTTGTCAGTTCTTTCATTGATTTAGAGACAAACTGTTCTCCATTTTCAGTCACAATTTCATGAGGAATCCCAAAGCGAGTAAAAATTTCTTCATAAATAAACTCTATGACTAATTTCTCAGTGGCCCTTAGCAGATATTTTTCTTCTACCCACTTAGTCACATAGTTAGTACAAACTAATATATACCTCTTTTTTCGTAACATTGGTGAGATTGGTCCAACAAAGTCCAATCCTCACTTTTCAAAGGGTTCAATCTGTACCTGGGTTTGCAAAGGCATTTCATCAGCAATAGTGGGTCTCCCTATCCATTGACAGCTATCACAACCATGTACATATTTTGTAGCATCTTTGAAAAGTGTGGGCCAGTAATAACCTTGATGTAACACCTTGTATGTTGTCCGCTTGTCTGAAAAATGTCCTCCACAGGGCCCATCATGACAGGCTTCGAGGATATCATACATCTCATCTTCTCTTACACATTTTCTGATAATCAAATTTGGACCAGTGTGAAAGAGATCATTACCTTCCCATGAATAGTTGGAACTTTGTTGTATGATCCTTCGTTTTTCATATGATGGAAGATGGGAAAGTACTTTTCCTGTGACTAAATAATTGGCTATGTCTGCAGACCATGGTATTTTAATAGAGACAACAAACAAATGTTCGTCAGGAAAAGTATCATCTACAAGAACATTGTCATCATTATGAGTCAATCGAGAAAGAAAATATGCAACCAGATTTTCCTTTCCTGGTTTATCAATTATAGTAATGTTAAATTCCTGTAGCAAAAGAAGCCATCTAGTAACTCTGCCACTAGTTATAGGTTTATTCATCAAAAATCTAATAGAAGAATGATCAGTGTGAACAAAAACATCATAGCCAGTAATGTAATGTCGAAATTTATTAATAGCATGAACTACTGCTAAAAATTATTTTTCAGTCACTGTATAATTTAGTTCTATTGGTGTTAAATTTTTACTGATAAAATAAATGGCATAATAAGATTGATTTTCTTTTTGTCCAAGCTCTCCCCCTAGGGCAGTATCAGAAGCATCAGTATGTATATGAAAGGGCAAAGACCAGTTTGGTCCTCTCAAAACCGGTGTTGAAGACAATTCTATTTTTAAAGTGTCAAAAGTTGCCTGACAGTGTTGGTCCCAACAAAAATCAATGTCCTTGGCTAACAACTTGAAAAGTGGGGCTGCTATCTTAGTAAAGTTGGAAATAAACCTACAGTAGTAACCCGCATGTCCTAGAAAAATTCTAACTCCCTTTTGTGTGGTTTGTGGAGGTAAACTGGTAATGATTTCAATCTTTGCTGGATCTACCTTGATACCTTCTGACGAGATATGATGTCCTAACACAATGCCCTCAGTTAACATCATTTTGCACTTTTCATGACTTAAGGAAAGGTTTGTTTCTTGGCACCTGATTAAGTCTTTTTCTAAGTTGTCTAAGGCTTCTTTGAAGTCATTACCATATACTGTAAAATTGTCCATATATACTTCCACGCAATCATGAACTAAGTCAGCTAAAATTCCTAACACTGCCCTTTGGAAAGTAGCAGGGGCATTACACAATCCGAATGGTAACACCTTGTAAGCGTATGTTCCCCATGGACAAGTGAAAGTAGTTTTATCTTGGTCTTCCGGGGCTATTCTATTTTGATTGTATCCACTGTATCCATCAAGAAAATAAAAATATCGTTTCCCAGACAAAGTGTCCAAGACCTGATCTATAAAGGGAAGAGGAAAATAGTCTCTTAAAGTTGATTTATTCAATTCCTAAAAATATACGCATATTCTCCACTTACCTCCCTTCTTTGGGACAATCACCAAAGGAGATACCCATTTACTATCAGAAATGGGATAAATAAAATCTGCAGTGAGAAATTTTTGTATCTCATCTTTTACAATATCTTTAAGAGAAGGGTTCATTCTCCTCTGTGGTTGCCTTACAGGCCTAATGTTCTCCTGAGTGTAAATATGATGGATACATCTATCAGGGTGAATTCCCTTCATATCAGCATAATTCGAAGCAAATGCTCAAGACTGTGCTTCCAGTAATTGGACTAACTGACTTTGTTGGTCTTGAGTCAAATTTTAATTAATAATTAAAGACCTTCCAGGAATGATCTCCATTGGTATGGTTAAAGCTCCAACTTTCTCATCTATAAATAAAATTACGGATGATGAGATAGTTGAAGGGTCATACTGTTCTTGAAAATTTTCAGTGAAAACATAATCCAAGTCAGAAAAGGACTCGGGAAAATCAACAATAGTAGTGGCTGAAATAAATTGATCTAAAATAACATCTTCAGTTTGGTCCTTCAGTCCCCTAGTTTGACTAATGGATAGTAAAGGTTGTTGAACATCCTCATCTCCATAAGGACTTTCTAATCATAACATGTTTTCTATTACAAGTTGAGCTGGTGGATAAATGATAAGGTTCTGTAGAGAAGTGCCATTTGATATAGTTAAAATACCCTCTCTACATCCTATGAAAGCGTTAGCAGTTGCTAACTAGGGTCCACCTAATATAATAGGGTGTTCCTTAATTGGATTTTTGGTTTGGAGTGCTATAAAATCCACTGGATACTCCCAAGAAGCTACAGTGACTGTAATGTCATCCAATGCCCCTACAGGTTTAACTGTACTCCTATCGGCCATTCCAAAATGGTAGGAGTAGGTCTGAGGAGATTATACAATTGTAGTTTCTACAAGGTGGTCATAGACATAACATTGATTGCTGCCCCCAAGTCAATTAGAGTGTTTCCTATGGGAATGTCATTAATACAAATAGTTACAACTAGGTTCCCAGGGTTTGCAAACTTTGGAATTAAGGGATGGTCTGAAATATAATCAGACAGCTGGCCTATAACATGTATTGTTGGTGGATCTTTTTGTTTTCGACCAGGCTTCTTCAAACATAACTCTCTTGCCATGTTTGAATAAATAGGAACATCTCTAATGTCTTAGAGTAATAGAATTCGAATACAAACATTTCTTAACTCATTGTCAAGATCAAATTGCAAACGAACTACAAGTTTCTCTATTAATAACCTTTCTAGATAAGGAGGATCATTATTCAATTGTGGCTGTGCAGTTGATTGAGAAATCTGAGTTCTAGGTACTTGAGTGTTTTCTAATTCATTTGGAACCTCTTCCTCTTCTTGAAATTCTTTTCAGCAGTTTCTTCTCCACATTCTTCTTGAATAATCACTGTTGGATGGGTTTTATTTAAAATTTTCCAAGACCTTAACTGTATTTCTTGTATAGGAGCTGAATGAATCACATAAGTTGGGGCCATATGTATTTCAACATTATGAAGAGGCTGGGATGGTCTGTTATTAGGATTAGGTATAGGTTGACGAGGCAACAACGTGGGTTTGGATTCTGATACTTTTGTGGAACTGGGGGTATAGGAGGAATTGTAGGTGGTGTAAAACCAGGTAATAATTGTTGCACATTGGGTGGAAATGGAGAGTAACTAGGAGGAGTATGTAATGGAGCTGTTGGCTGAGTTCCTCCATAAGGCTATCCTTGCCAGCCTTGCTGCCATGGTTGGGTTTGAGTAGGCTGAAATGGCCAATTTTGCCACATTTGTGGACTCCATGGTTGCTGAGGTTGTTGCATTGGGTAGTAATATGCAGGATTTTGAAAAGTAGGCTCTGGGTACATGTTTTGGGGTCTAGGCTGCCATGTCCTTTTTGATGCATATGATTGATCCATGGGTTCATTATTAATCTTATAAAGGGCTTGCTATTCTGGTAATGAAGGGAAATTATCAGTAGGGTGTTTGTCAGAACAAAGAGCACAAACTGAAATAATATTAAGGGGACACTCTTTAAGAGGGTGTATTTTTTTGCATTTAGGACAGAATATATGTAGTGCTGCAATGTCATCTTCTTCTTGTCGCCTTTTAGTTTTCAACGCATCGAATTGAGAACTCAAGGTGCCTAAAATATCAGTTTTAAAATTTTCCAACAAGTTCCCTAATTTTGTTCTTGTGACCCCACTAGTTCCTGTTGTTCTAGAAGTGCAGGAAGGACCCTCCCTCACATTTCTTCCAACCTTGGCTCTAATTCTAGAATATTTCCTACATAATTCAAAAATTTCTTCAAAGGATTTATGGGACACATCTCTTGATGCCATGAGGTTGAGGATTTCCACATACTCTTCCAGAATCCCTTTTATAAAAAGAGTTCTGACCGCATCTTCCTGTAGAGTATTATACTTAGACTTCTGTAGTACAAAGCTAAAGCATTCAAGAAAATCCTCAAGACTCTCATCTTCATGCTGTTGCATTTTAAAGATATCATTTTGAGAGTCTTTAGGCCCACATTAGTCTCGGTATTTCTTAAGGAAGGCACTCTTCATCTCATCCCAACTTCGAATAGTGGATTCTCCCATACCCATAAACCATCTAAGTGCGAAGTCTTTAAGGGTGGCAAGAAACAGTTTTAACTTTTGTGGGTCATGTAAATAGTTATAGCTCCTACACAAGATGTCAAATTCAAACAAAAAAGTATCCGGATCTTCAATACTTTTACCGTAGAAAGTAGGTAACGAAGATGCTGGGATATTTTTCATATTGACATCACATGCAAGATCCAAAATGGGGAAGCCAAAAGTTGTTTCTGTTCATCCCTCATGTTCTCCTTCTCCTTCCATATGGTGTCCTACTTCCTGGTCACTCATAACAAGAGGATTCCTAAACCAATTGAAACCTAGACTATCTCTCCTTGGGGATGGGATGAAATCCCAACGTTCTCTCCTAGGTTGTTGTTGAAAAGGAGAATTTCCTAAAGATGGACTGTAAGGAATTGTGGCAGATTCTACTTTTGTGTATGACCAAAAAGGGCATTCACTTTTTCCACGTCCACAATGTCAACCAAATTGGGGTTTTCCTTTATTGGTGAAGTTTGAAGAGTTGGTGGTATCTCCACAGAGTGTAACAGTTCACCTTGAGGGATCTCAGTTTCCTCTAATCCAGATTTTAATTCAACATATTTTTGGGTGTTATTTCCTTCTATATTCTTTCCTGTATACCTACCCCTAGGGTTAGTTAGTGGTGGAGTTTTGTTTCCAAAAATATCTGAATTGATTTTAATGTATCTACCTCTACTATCTCTAGGTCTCATAAAAAATTAACCGTAAATAACAAAACTTCCAATTAACAAATCAAATGAAAACACCTACACTATAGATGGGTTTTAAGGAACCTATTATAATAGATGCGCAGATTCTTACCTCTTGTCTTACCGCCCCTTCTCCTCCAATCTGCAAAAAAACTAATCACACCAAAAAGAAACAACCAACAAATCAATGGAAAGCAAGTGAAATAGCAGCTTCCCTTAAAAACAAACAACAAATCAGTAAGGAAAAAAGCAAAATACCAGCTTACCTTGGAGCAACTCCCTAGCAACGACGCCAAAATGTTGGTTAAAATATAATCAAGTAATTTACCTTAAATTTAATTATCGACAGGGACACGTAAGCTTCGAGTTGCTACACTATATGTGTGGGGTAAAATAGTTTAAAGCTAGTTCCTAGGGTGAATTCAATCTACTCACATGCAAAGAGAAAGAACATATTTCATAAAACTAACTACTCTCTTGAGCAACAAAGATCAAAATATGTCAAGTCTAATCTAGGAAAAGAACCAATCTCTAATTGTTGTTTACAATCTAAATATGAAAATTTTAAGTTTACCAAGTTCAATTAATGAAACCTAAATCAATTTCAAACCATACTAACTTTTAATCTATTTTCCAAAATCTCCACATACCAATAACAAATCTACCTTTAATTTTCTAACTCTTAGAATCAAAGCAACTAAGCAATCAAATGTTCCAATATTAAAGGAGATCCTACTGTCAAAAGAGATCTCAAATCTCAAACTTACCTACAAAAGAAATTCTATTTAGTCAATCTTTAATGTTTCAAACGATTCCAACATAACTTCTCTATGTAATAAACTCTTCTCTATACACACTAGAGTTCTAAAACTGCTCAATCATAAAAAAGGAATCTATTTCAAGTACAATAACTCTTCTACGGGAATTAAAATTTTATTACCTTTAAGACTACCAACTCTACTTCACGCCAACACTGCCATTTACAAGATAATTACTAAAATAAATTTACCTATTCACAAATAAAAGAAACAACACTACTTGAACTCTATGCTTATAAAAGTGAATTGGAAAAAGAATATTCAGACAGAGCTAAAAAATAAGGTTTTAGCTAATCTATGTTTCAACTCAATTCAATCAAACCGAGGGGTCTAACATTCATCATTAAATTCCAAAACAGTTATGCTAAGCCCTCAAACTAAATCAATCTATGGCTAAGAATGGATGAGAGGATGAATAAAAGAAATCAAAACACACTAGAAAATACACAATTTCAAGTATTAACAGGCTGCAAACTCTCTCTAATTTCATCCAAATTCCTCGCAATCTTTTAAAAACAATACATATTCTAAATCTTTTATACAGAAATTCTGAAAATGCTAACCTACAGACTCTAGCCAGAGGTTCAATCACTCAATTATTGAATCCTACAACATGATCTGGCTATTGGAAATGAAAGAAAAAGAAATTTAGATTCAATATGTTTAACTACTCTTCCTATTTCTCTCAAACCTACAATTCACCAAATTAAATCTACAAATAAAAGCTAGAATTAATCATGAATTAAATACTCTGTCTACGCATGCTCATTAACATAAACAAGTCTGTCTACACACATTCAGTGATACAAGCAAATCCAACACAAACACATATATATTTCCAATCATGAGTCTTGTAAATCCTGTTTATTTATTTATAAAACTGCAGACATACATATAAAAATAGTATCAGGGAAAAATGATGTATGAGTTTGCTTACAGTAATAGGAATAAAACAGAGCTACGTATATGTAACAAGGGTTGAAGGTGGGCCCTGCCTCCAACACTTCTAGATCTGGAACTAAAGGTTTAAAGTAAAACGCAGTAGTAGATTAACAATTTGAAATCAGAGTTTTTACAGTATATCATATCGATCCTTTTAAATTTTCACATACATATTTATAGCTCAAATTACATCATAGGTTGACCACTGAAAGGGTCGACCCTGCCCAAAATATCTATGCTTATCCAGGAGGACTAAAACAACTAACAACTGATCCAATGCAGAAAATAGGTTAAGACATCAGATTTGATTCGGATCTTTGCAAATCAACGATCAAGTAGCCTGTAACCCACACGTTGTTTAAGATTAGGGTCCACGATTCTTGGATAGAGCAAGGCTGCATAATGCCAATAGGTAGCTCATGGTCGATATTGAAACGATTGAATGCAGAACCCATATGTTATTTTGGGCAAACAAATCCCCCCAAATATCTAAACCAATCGATACATGCTCAGTGAGTGTCGCAATAGGTGTGGGATCGAACCACTAGGAAAATAAGGTAACTGTGTGGGAAACAAGACTTCGACAAAGGATCAGCGTTTTTTAATCATAAGTTAGAGTTTTTAATTATAAGTTGAAATCCATCGAAATGATAGACAAAATAATGAAAATACCAAAAAATTACCTGTTTTAAGAACCTTGTGATATAGTCCTTGAAAATATATATTTGAACATAAAATAAATAACAAGATGGAGTCAAAGATGCCTGGTTCCTTATAAATTTGAACTAGAAATAGGGCAGTAAGCAAGCAAAACAGGAGGCCATCAGTTAAAGAGTCAAATTCAAAGTGTGAATATCAATATAAATGATTAACTTCGTCTATGCACATATTCCACACATCATAGCATTAGTTCTTGGCATTATAGGCGAACTTCGTTTATACCAATATTTCATAATTCTTCTATTATATGGATCATTAGAGAATAAATCCATGATCAAAATTGAGGATATGGATATGAATGGTTCAGAATAAGTAAAAAGGTCGTCAAAATTTATGAACCATAATTTAGAAAGTCTATCTTGTGCAATTCCTCTAGCTTCCAATTTACTGTCAAAACTCTGGATCACTTTCTAAATGGGTGTAACTATGAAAAGTATTTGTTATGGAAATTGGGGTCATTGAATAGGGTGATTCAGCATGTTATTGCAATTGTTGGATCTTATTGTTGCTTAGGAAGGTGATTTTACATTCTAACTGAAACTACTCATGGGTTCTCTCTTTGAGAATGTTAGAGTGTTTCGGATCTGTGGATTATTTTTAGAATCACCCATTTAATATCTTCTCCTACAAAGCTCGTCAATCATTTATTTTTAATATATGTTGTTGTTGTTGTTGTTTTACTAGGGGAATCGACAACTGGGGCCGGGTTGGTACTCGCGTGACACGGGGTCCAGGGATCCATTCCCGCTACCACTATAACCCTAGGTGCCACACACCCCCCGCAAGACATGGGACACAGGTAAACCCAGGTGGGATTGATCTCGTGACCTCCAATTTACAACAAGTGACTTCATAACAACGGAACCGCCAATGAGCCACACCCGTGCATGCTTTTTCATATATGTTGTTACCAATTGTTATTGTATTGATTAATTTTTGCCTGTGTAGACGGATTTTTTATTATCAACTATGGAGGCAAACAAAATCACATCGATGAAAACAATATAACATGGGTCAATGATACTAATTACATAGACATTGGCCAGACATGAGACATAGGGGCCTACGACTCTTTACTGCATAATCTGTGTTTTTTCCGAAATCCTTTAAACAAGTCTTGCTATAGCCTATCATCTTCATGTTGCCTCCAATATCTCTTAGCTCTTAAGAACATGGTTCCATTAACAATTATAGTGGATTCCAACAATTTCCAATTAGCTTCAAATTCTCCATTGAGACATTGGGTATATTGGGTTTTAAAAATATAACCATCACAGATAAATCTCCATTGTTTAGAGTAAATATAGTTGTTAGTTCTAGCAGAGAGTTGTATGTTTGTTTGATCAAAACCTCAGAAAGTGATGACCCTTTTAGCAATGCTATCGAGTTGAGAACCCTCCGAGATGGCATGTATGGAAGGTTAATCCAGCAAGAACAATGTTGAGTTTAAATTCAAGAACAAACATTGGTGGAAATTCAACGATTAGGTAAGCACTTTGAACTTTGCATGTTTAACCTATGCAAATAGAATCGTCATAAATCTTCTGGTGTTGTTTGAGATTCATTGCAATATGTTAATACAAATTATATCTTTCCACGCGAATAAAAAATGATGTCTCTATTATAAAATGGTGACAAAACTATGGTCAGATTTCATATTTTCCAAAAAATATTTATAATAATATTTCAAGCTTTCTCAATTCCTATACCTGGTTTAACTGTTCACTCGTCTACATTTTCTTTAATAATAGATTAACATTTTGTGGTGTTACCAGATGTGTGAAAGAGAAGTTTGATGTTGAAGTGACGTAATATTATTATTTTTTACACTGAGCTTTGTATGGCGAATTGAGCAGGTATCCTCAAGATAACTTTGACCGCATATGGGCATCATTTATTGGAATGTATGTAAGGCCAGAAGAGCCCATTTCAATAAACAATACAAACAAATTTCCTCCAAGTGTTGTCATGTAAATGACGTGGGCTTTAAATTTATCTTTTCTATAATTTTTACTTAAAATAGAATTTGTTTTTAAACTTAATTTATAAACTTTTTAAATTAAATTAATATTTTTTGATATTTATAATTAGACTAATGACTTTATAAAACTTTAATTTTATATTTTTCTCCTTACACCAATTAAAAAACTCAAACTTAAACAAACAAACCCTTTATATATATAAAGATTTTCCAAAAAAATCACATCTTATTAGTGAAAACTAACCACCTTCTTTATGAAACTTTAGTTTTATATTTTTCACTTTACGCGAATTAAAAAACTCAAAATCTTAACCATACAAACTCCTTATTTTATATATATATATAAACTAAGATTTTCCCAATATAAAAACAAATCACTATCTTATAAGTGAAAACTAACTAGTTCGATAATATAGGACTTGAAATAAATATGCAAAGGGACTTTGAATGACTAATTATATTTGGAAATAATTGGCATTGTCATTGATAAATTTCCATTTCCATTTCCAGGTCACTCGACAATAATCATTTGATGGGACCTTTGCCAAATTTCTCGAACTTGAAGAGGTTGGAAAGATTGTAAGTATCGTCACAGTCAAACATAACGATAATTTTTGAATAGCTTTTTACTCCATGCATTTTCACAAAACATTCATCTTTGAAACTTTGATTTTTTTAATGATAGAAATGTACAAAACAACAAGTTGAACGGTAGTGTTCTAGGTATTTGAATTTAAAAAACCTTAAAGAGTTATAAGTGAGTATCCCCTTCTCTCTTTTTTTCTAGTTCCAAAATTAACTAAAATTGGTATTAACATATTTTTTTTAATTTTGGGATTGTCGCAGGTTGATAGAAAAAACTAAATTAAGTGGTTCAATTCCTGAGCAACTCTAAAGGCCTTAATTAACACTCAAGTAATCATATATATCCCTTTTGTATTTGAATATATTCCAACGAAAATTAAGATTTTGGTGTTCCTAAACTTATTTGGGATTTTCTATTCTAGCAACTAATCTAGTTAAAATTCAAATTAATCTTACAGAAGAAGCTCATGGAAAATAATTTTCTTCTTTGGTGCGTCCTAGATACTATGGGACCCCCCACCCAGTGCAACATAGCGCGTCGGATTCAAACAAGAAGAAATTGAGGGATCATCTAGAAATAATGCTCGACACAATTCTAATCATTGCTCTATCGTTGATAGTGGTTGTTGTTCTATATTGCAAGAGGAAAAAATGTGTCACGACTGAAAGTAATCAGGTGGGAAAAGAACAAAAAGATGTTGCAAAGTTTACCTCAAGTGAGTGGATGAATTTCATAGTTCCATTGCCAAATCCGAAAAAGTCATGTTCATTAACTCGAGATGAGATGATGGAGTCTCCTTTAATATGAGGTTATCCTCTACTTTATTCCATTTCCATTTTCCCAATACTTTGACTTTAGGTGCTTATAGTTTCCCACGGGGTTGATTTTTCGAACTTTTTATTCTCCATGCCTTAAATGGTCAATTTGAGAATGCGTTCAATAGCCAGGTGACCGGGGTTAGTGGAAGCCCAATCAAAATTAAAGAAGGGATATATTACATAACGAACTATGCAACTTCCCATCAAACCTTGAGCTCCTTTCCTTCCACCATAATTTACGAAAACTCTTGTGAATGTTCATGACAGACATGTTGTGCAGTCCTCAATGGATATATCTCTAGTGCACTGCACTAGACCATAAATCCTTCGAAACAGGGAGTCTAAATTTGTTCCAATGGCATATAATTTAGATCCATATCTTGTTTTGTCGAACAACTTGGTGAACATGGTGTCAAGAGCCTGATTGAAGACATCAGAGTTAGAGACACTCTTTGTATAAAAAAGATACACCATTAGTATTATCCACTTCTCTAATGAAACTATAGTTTCTGTAACGTAAGAATTCTTTAAATCAAACCAAATTAAACAGTTGCCGACATTTCCACAATTATGTTGAACAGTAGTAATTTATTCTCGCGAGAAACTATAGCATTGTACAACCGTGGTGTTTCCTCTACATTGGAGGAGGCCATATATTTGTTTGGGACTTTGGCCATACACATAAGTGTTAAACCTGTTTGGTACCTATCTTGAACAACGCTATTCAATATTGTAATCAAATTGTGTTCAAAAGCACTTCTTGTTGTATAGTTGAAGCCAAGGTTGCAAGTATATGCTACATACTGTGTGTTTCAAATCTCTCCATGGAGAGTAATGTTGACTACAATTATGCATAGTAGCTTAATCGATTGTGCCATCATGAAGCATGAAACTTTTCCATGAGTTGGCATTGTCATGGCCATTAGAGAATAGAGAACTTTCCAATCTTACTCTCTTCTGCCAAATGTGACCATTTATCAATACAATACCCTCTGATCATGTTTTTCACTCGACTATACTACCTATTCCTCACACTGCACAGGGTAAAAATGAATGATCTCTACCACTTGGGCCTACCCTAATGGAATCCCAAGGAAATACAAGGTGAAAAATAAGTTTCAATACTATGATATGACACGACTACCATAGAAGCCTCTAGATGAGGACAGTGTCATAGACACATTGAACTCCCACAAGTTAAAAATCAATCTCCAGGTTGTGTTGTACAAAGGAATTAATGGAGGTTGACCCAGTTTGAAAAGTAATCATAAATGTTGCACAAGGTTTACATAAATTAATGCACTACATTTAATCCAAACATCCACATGGCCTATCTCCCTTTCCTTTAATGTAGTAGCAGATAAAATTTAAAGCAGTAACATATTCCATACCTTTAGGGTTAAAACCCTGAACCCTGAATAGCCCAATATAGCCAGCGCGACAACTCAAAGAAGGAAAGATTTTTATGGTTTGGAATCAAATTTAGGCTATGTAGACCCAGTTTGAAAAGTAATCATAAATGTTGCACAGGGTTTACATAAATTACTACAATCCAAACATCCACATGGCCTATCTCATGGCCTATCTCCCTTGCCTTTAATGTAGTAGTAGATAAAATTTAAAGAAATAGCAGATATAGAAGATAAAGCGATAAAAAACCTGCATATTCCGTACCTTTAGGGTTAAAACCCTCAACCCTTAGTAGCCCAATATAGTCAGTTCGACAACTCAAAGAAGGCAAGATTTTTATGGATTGGAATCAAATTTAGACTGTGTTATACTATAAGACCAACCTTTTAAACTATGTTATAAAGGGATTGCTGACAAGACCGCTATAGTCCATTTACTCTTCACAGAAAAAAATTAATTTCAACATCTACATGCATATGTATTCTTTCTTATAATATTTCTATGAATGTTCAGTTGGTTCAGGCAGGGTTAAAAGTCATTCGCTCTCTCAAGTCAGTCATTTTTCTTATATCCATAAATGTAGCAACTCATTATGAACTGCCCCAAGTTAATATATATTTTTGAACTTTTTATTTAATTTTATTATTTAAAAACAAATATACCACAAACTTTAAGATACATTATGCTTCTTACATAATACATTGATGTCAGATATTAGTTTACAGATATGAGGGCTCTCCATACACGTTGTGGAAAGATAGCAAGTTTTTAGGATTTTGAAGTTTTTTTGGATTCAGAACCCGAAGTGGAGGAAGTGCATGCAGAACCAGAAACATATTTTTATTTACTGCTAGTGATTCTTTCGGCCTCTGTCTGTTTGTAACAGAAGGTGAGCATTAACAGGAGATGAACTGGACGTTTACCTCTCAACAGAGACAAAACCAGTGCTTGGGTGGTTGATTGAGTTTGTACTCAACGTTCCCTTGGAATGGAGGTTCCACCATCTACAGTGTGGAAGAGATGCCAAGTATTATATATATATATGGGGGGGATGTTTGCAGGTTTGGTTCGTTTCTAAACAAGGTCCTCGCAAACGCTGTAAGTAACATCATTTGAATGCGACCAAAGATATTATAAACTCTCTTTAAATAAAAATACATATAGGTATCTGTTTGTCTATCATAGTTGCTGTAGCCATTACAGGGTCATCATTTCAGTCTCAATTGACTCTGATATTTTTATAGATCCGGTAGCTAACTCATTCATTAAAAGAAATTACTAACTGGCCATAGACAATCTTATTGGCGATCACTTGGAGTGTATATTTTAAGACAGAATGCCACCACATTGTGAATAAAGACTAGAATACAGATCCAATACCTGTTAAAATAAAAACAAACATAGGAAGAGCTACTATGGATGGTCACTGCCACATTTCATCGTGGAAACCCTTTCAATAAACAATGCAATTGCAAGTGAACAAATTAGGCCAATGCGCTCTTCTCGATACCTTTGCAAATCGCAGAAAGGAGAGGCACTCTTATACACCATTAACATCTCTTCACATGAAATCTCTAACTCTGCAGGGAGAATCCTCACCTTAACTTGTTAGATATACCAAACGTATGTATTATTTTTACATCAAGTCTTGGGCAACCTTCACATTAGTAGTCAGTTATAAGCAAGAGATTTTAGTTTTTTTAATGCTCTCCTTAGGTGGAAGCTTACATGCATGGTAGCATGCATGCAGGTGCACTTGGCAAGTGCACTCATGTCTGCTAATTTCGAGAAGATGGTAGGTGCACTTAATGTCTGTTAATTCCTAGCAAGTGTAGTTATTACGATTAGTACATCAGGTATTTGTAGGTGTAATAATAATTAAATGTTTTAAATATTAACAAACCTTAGTCTAAATTCCATTACATTTAATAAAAACTATTACAAATTTTAGAAGATCGACAAATTAAAAATGTTTTCGGTACAGGTAACGCTGATATTTTCCCTTTGGTTATACAATTAATTGTTTTATGTGGAGTGTGTCTTTGTGATAATGCTTTTGATGTCTACTTTTCATTGTTATATCCATTATCTATAGGCGTAGGCTTAATAGGCTCTATCGCATATTTATTTATCTATTTCCTTAATCACCCAATCGATCAAGGCACTTCTCAACCTTGGAAAGCGTTTAGTGTTGTCCCAAAGCCCTAAATTCAGAGTTTTTAAGTTTTTTTGAGTTCATATTTGCAATTGATCATCGCATATTTAAACTATTTTGCAACGAATTAAACACGGTCTTGGAAGTATCTTGTGTATCTTATAGCAGGTGGGCCTAAAACTATGTCTTCTTGTGTATGGTCCAAAGAAACACGGTGGACCACATTGTTATCCACCATTAACATCGCTTCACATGAAATATCTAATTCTGCATGGTGGATCCTCACTTTAACTTGTTAGATACTATGAAGCTAGTAAAGGGGCAAGCAGGGCATAAGTCTACATTCAGACTGTGGAAAACAACTGAGAATGGAGGTATTAAACAATTTCAAGGTTATGGAGATTCAAAGTTTATCATAGATTGGGCTAATCATCTATCCAGCATCGAGAATCTGGCCCTGCATGAACCAAGTTCAAGAAGTCAAAAATTGTTTTGAAACATAATAATAATCCTTTTTTGACACATTTACCAAGATTTCAACTCAATGACAAACAAGATTTCTAAATATACTTTGTTGTCACAGAAGGGTACCTAAACCAAACAAGAATGTAGAAAAGTCACTTCCTATCTGATTCCGAAAAGACTTGTACTAACAACCACTTAATGGCAGATTAGCTCAGAGTTAGAGCTGAGGGATGTAGACACTGGTTATGCTCGTCTTGTTGTATTGCTGGTTTAGATATTAGGACTCTTTTGATGAACCTATATTGATGACAAATTGAGTATCCTAGAGAATACGTAAGGAATACTTTTAATAGTTTTCTTAAATTTCTTTGTTTTTGAATGATGGACAACAAAATAGTATCCAGCACACTTGAGTCCTCGTAGGACTAGTCAAATGTATATTTTTATTTATTCCTTGGGAATATCAAATATAGTGATTTTAAAACACATGTCAGAGAACAAAGAAATCATGGATCTGATATAAATATTGACCCTTCATTGAAGTTTTATGATCTTAATCAACAATTGTATTTTCATTTAAACAAAAAAACATGTGTATTCATTCACCTATTTGTCTTAACAAGCAATAAACTTGCATAAATTTAGCAAATCATGTTATTAGCTACAAGGTTCCCCTATACAATATCTCTATTTGGTATAAGATACACAAAAATACTAGTCATCTTATCATTTGATTATGCAACTTAAGGGTAAAAAGGAAATAACTTCCATAAATAAACAAGTGCATATGTGAGAGCTCCCACATTTACTATCGGAGTTCATAGATGATTTGGCCCTGCTTATTTAGACTGAATTCTGATCGAAACTTTCAGCAATTTTCAAAGATGTGAAACTCAAATCAGTGATTCTCGTCATGGAAGAGCTTGCTGGATATACAGATTTTTGGTTTCTATCAGATCAAGGACTTTATTGTTTTGGTGATATGGCTGTAAACCTGTGTATGGGATTTTGGGACCACATATGGGACAAACTGTTTGAGCTGAAAAGAAGTATTTTGAAAAGGCTTAGAAACAAGCCTCTTCTGCAGAATGTATTTTTGTTATTTATTAATAAAATTAAGCTTTTTTCACTGGAAAAAGAGAGTTCGCACATTTAAATTCCACACAAATAAAAAGAAACCCTTCCACATTTTAGATAAAACTATAGCCTAGCATGCATCAGCTAAAGCTATGCTCAGGAATCAAAGAAAATTGACACGGGAGTCTTTTGTCACAGATACATTTTCTTGCATTTCATGTATGACAAGGTAGCCTTTTTCCACCAAAAAATATAATTTCAGGTATGGCAATGAAACACAGTAAATAAATCACCCTGGAATTGAGTTGTAATAACTACTGAGAAGGTATGGCCTGCACAAAAAATATTAACATTAGTTGTATGGCCTACTATACAACTAGCATAGATCCATCCTAAATGCAGATCTATCCAGCACTGAGAGGCATCCAGTTTCTTGAGGAGTCATTTTTTTAATAACATTTTATTTGGTTTTACATTTTGATTTTATGAGTGGATATGGATTTTTCTTTTTTTCTTTTTTTTTGGTTTTATTTTTAATCTTATGATCCTTTTTATCTTATTACTTTTTAACTAATTACTAATTAACTAACTAATTACTTTTTATTTTTTGTCCATAACATTACTGATTGTACAAATCTGCCTCCAAATCATTAATCTTGGTCCAAATCATTAATGTAGTAAATACACTTTATTAGACTTAGCTAAATTTAAGACTTTTCATTTTTCCTAAAATAAATTACAAAATAGAATTATCTAAAACCACTTTCAGCACATTCACATTGAACCTCTGTGGAAGTTCATATCCAAGATTTATTCCTCAAGTGGGAGTTGAACCTTCTCCACATCAATACAAGCACAACCACCTCACTACAGTTATGCCTCCCAGCATGAAGGAACTTGAACATTAACCTAATGGTAGCTACTTTGTATGCAATGTTGGCCAAAAAAGATATTGATGATGATGCGGAAACACAAAGGAAGGTTGGTACATGACCTTATTAGAATAAGGTTGACCTTGAAGGAGATCAAGACCATTCATATCCTTACTTTCAAAGGATTGAATATAATGCCTTCAACAACGATAGTTTGTTGTCTAATATTTAATGAACATACAATATGATTTATAGTCTGACTTGCATTTTCCATGCCCTGTGATCTATTATATGAATTTAGCCAAGAATTTAGTCTAAGAGTCTATTGTTTGCAGAAATTTGATATTGGTGGCCAGCAGTGGATATTCAAAAGAAAAATTCCTCAGTTTACAGTGTCAATTTACAAATTTTCAACTTTCTCAGTATTCACCTTCAGTTTCAAATTTTCGTATTTTTACTTTCAATCTTCATTCCAATTTCGCATCACATTATATTTCACGTTTGAAGTTTTTTTCTAATTCACGTAAGTTTCAATTCTTTGTTATTATTAGTTTTTTAGTCATATGTATAAAATTCTATCGTTGAAGTATCTGCACATCACCCTCCCCACTAATTTCAAAAAGTGGAGCCCACAAGTCCCCCCACCCTAGAAACTTAATTCACAAGTCATTTCTGCAATGTAGGGTTGTAAGATTAAGGGGCCAAACTTTTCAAAACTAAAACTGTGACGACTTAGGATCGAACAGCCAAACCTGACTGAAAGAGACACATTTTATACCTGAAAATTCCTTCCTTGTTCAAGAATTGGAATTACCTTGTGAACAAGACTCTGTTGTTGTAAGAAAAGGGCCATGGATAGAGGGTGGGTAAGGATCCAAGGATGCAGCAGTTCGAATCTCCTCCCCTATCACCATCACATCCATTTCAACACTCGCATGCTACCTAGGTGAGAGCCCACGTATTGGTCCTCCGCCCATTCCGCCAGATGACCTTTTCCAAATATCAACCAATCACCATTCATTCACATATACATACTTCAGGATTCAAATCTCAGCATAAAATTGACAATAAACAAGAATATTAAAAGCAAATGCCTTAAATTTGAAAGTGTTCATAGTTTGAGAAAATCACGTGCATAAGGATAATGGTAAGGCCTAAGAAGGGGCTTAGTGATCGATGCTAATATGTCGGTCATGAACAGATGGACCCCTTCTTCCACGCCCACACCTCCCTCTAATCCTCTTTCTGCAATTTAACTCTCTTACGAATGTAGTGATCGATCATCAGATTTAACATATTAAATAAATTTCAGCCTAAATAAACTTTCTTATTCTTATATGAATTTGTACAGACCAAAAATGGAGCCAAAAATAACTCCACTATATAGTTATAATCCTGCAGCACATTGCCATAAATTAGGTTCTTTGTTACTTAAATTTCTATTCAGCCTGTGGAAATAAAATGAAAAGTTGTTTCTGTTAAAAAGATTTCCTTAGCTAGAAAATTAGTTATGGTGCCTTTGGATATGAATTTCTTTCTCTTTTCAGGCATTACATTTCTCAGAATGCAGACTAAGGATTCCCATTGATTACGATTGATGGAGTCCCCTATGAACATGAGTCTCTTTCCCCTCAGCGTCTCCAACATGTCTGTAGCATTCAAACTTCAAGGCAAGACAAGTGCTAATTTGAGAGGAATTTCATGAATATAGTGTTCAGAGAATTCGTAAATGTAAAATGTAGTTTTGCATAGCAGGGAATATTACAATCTCTAGGTTGCCATATCCATTGTGTATATCCTGATTCCGGGCGCCCGTTCCCTTTGTAGTCAAATGTGTCGCTCATATAAGGGCATTCTCCAAAAAGATAAAGAGGATATGCATCATCACTAACCCATTTCCCTAAATATATATCACACTGGACTGGTGGGTTTTCTTTCTTTTTCACTGTATATACTTTACCATAAGTACTGTCAACTACTGCACTGAATTTGAAGATGTTTTGATATTGATTTACCAGTCGAGATTCTTTCTCCACAACATGCTCTGGATACTGACTCTCCAATTGTCCCTTCTTTGAATCCAAATTCTCATCGTTGTGCTTCTGCTTTAAACTGTTACTATTTTGGTAACCATCACTATCTACACTAGGTTTATTTCCATGCAGCCCGATTTCTGGAGAAATACTCTTTTTATCTCCATAACTTACTATTTCAAGAGAAGGAGACGGAGCCAAACTGTCCACAGCTTGGGAGTAACTCGGATGGAAGCTAAAAGTTCTCCTAAGCCTGGGATTCTTCACTGTTTCTTGACCGTCATAGGAGAAATAAATGACAAATGAGACTGAGCTTGTAGCTACAAGAAGATAAACAATCCTGTTATTTCTAATATGCTTCATACATGTATCCAGGTGACCCATGATAGATTTTATGGGAATGCCAAAATCATTTATGGCAGCAAGATTCTTCTACAAGAAACATGCAGGCAATTTCAAAGTTTCATTTCTTCAACTTCTTTGCAAGTTCCAACTTCCCTCTAATGAAGACTGTACGTATAAACACATGCATCGAAATACCAGAAGTGCATGACAGCTTTATCACAAGATCTGTGAATATCCTCTAACCTCTGTTATGAAAATGACACACGGAATGGCAAGCAGAATGGAAGGTTAGATAGGACAGCTTAAAGTGACGAAGCAACGTTTCTCAAATCCTAATTTTGAGTAGTTACTGGAAAAATAATACCTAGTCCTATGGGATCAGAAATCCTACCAGAGCCTTGTTGGGAAGGTTATTAACAACCTCATTTGTATTTTGGTTGGCCTGCGGAACAATGAGCAGGAGCAGTGATCAAATTTGAAGGGTGGGTCTTAATTTCAATTGGAAGGGAATTTATTCTCCGAGCCCTTCAAAGATGAAGCACAATATAAATAGGTATATTCTCCAAGCCCTTTAAAGATGAAGGGTAATATAAATAGTTGTACTTTATTTGGTAAGTATAAATTAAATTATTTTTTTTTTCAAAAATGCAAAAAAGCAAATATTGTTCATTTAAATTTTTACAATTTTAAAGAATTGAGCACCTTTTAATATCTATACAAAAATATGACATATTTTCAATAAAACTTAATTTAAATGCATTAATTTGACAAATATGTAACACTGATTTTAGAGTAAGTAACAGAACAACTATTTTATAGTATTTTTTTCAAGTTGGAGCATGCTTCATTATACAAAAAAAACTATTTAGACTATGCAATAACCATATTGGGGAATTCGCTTGATCTTATGCATA
The DNA here is from genome assembly GCA_001517045.1 of Pseudotsuga menziesii. Taxonomy (NCBI): domain Eukaryota; kingdom Viridiplantae; phylum Streptophyta; class Pinopsida; order Pinales; family Pinaceae; genus Pseudotsuga; species Pseudotsuga menziesii. The sequence goes on along the minus strand of LPNX010414874.1, from coordinate 34,973 downwards.
GTGCAAAATGTCGTAACTAGATATAGTCTTAAAGAAAAACTAGAACCATGAGAGAATTACTTACTGTTAACTATGTACAAAAGGAAGCCACTAAGCAAAACAAGGCTATAATAAACCTACAACCAATATATACGACCAAAAACTTAATTCAAACTAGAGAGAGGGTAGCAGTCCAGTCCCGAGTGATGTAAGAATGATGGGATTGGGCACCTAAGAAAAAATAATACACAACTAAAAAAACATTAAAAAAAATATTGCATACCAAGCAAGTTAGCAACGATATCATCTTTGGCGTCGAGGCATCAAATTTTGTTGTTTAACACTTAACGCAACAAAATACATGTATGGGATGGAGGTGCAATGGAATCAAGCCCAAGTCAATTGAAGCCTTGCAACTCACTGCATATCTAAGTCTCAACAATATTCCTTTTAAAGTGAACTAGAACACCAAAATAAGTTTATTAATGGCATACTTTGAGAAAGTTCTAGGTGCGAGTAATTAAGAGCTGAAGGTTCTAAAATTTGTTGTGTTTTGTACCAGTCCACGATTCAGTGAATCGAAAGTCACGGGTGGGAAATTTAAGTTATTTAATGAAAACAATTAATTTGTCTACCTCTATGTCGAAACCATTTTGCATGTTGATGTGGGTCACTACCCTCCTTATTGTCTTACCAAAATGCATGAGAATGAGGAAGAAGATGTAAAATTCTGGACTTTACCTTCAAAGAATGCCTTTCATATCACATTTCATATCACATTGGTAAGGAGTGAAAATATTATCATGACAATCCAACGTATCAAATCTCAGTTGATAGTGTCAATTAAAGACTTATATAGTAAATTTAATATAACACTTACTTATAGTTGTCTCTTACTCTTTGTGTCTTGACACATATGATATTTTATGGATGTCTCTGCGCCTTGACCCAATTGATATTATAAGGTGAGGATGTGCATGCATAATAATCTTTAGTTGTCTATGAGATGAGGATTTAAAGAGAAGTTGATGTAAAGACAAGTAATTTTTATATGTATTTTGGTGGTGAGTGACCATGAAAAAACTTGTGAGAAACCACAAATGTTTGGAAGGACGGAGGGAGATTACATCATGATCATGTCACCCATTAAATTGAAGACTATTCTTAAGGAAAAAATTGTTATTTTAAATTTCTTAACAACCATTGTGGTGCTTTGTTCCAATTTTTTTTCTAGCTCATTGTTTTTCTATATCAAGTGCCTAGTGACACTTCCCTGTATCAATGCATAAATTGACCTCTACATAATGTGTGATCCTAGAAGCATGCCATTATTTGTAGTTGCATGCATTTAGTGCTATTTATAGTTGTCGTGCGTCTGTGATATTCATGCACACAATGAAATATTCTAGAGGAGGGCTCATCAGACTGGCCATTTGAATTTCATTTTTGACAAAAAATAAGTGGACATTGGTAGTCAGGTTCACATAGATAGTAGACACAAAGTTTTGGGCTCGTTTCAGGCCTAGTAGTAGACTAGTATTTGTTCTTTGTTATTACAGTTGTAATCCCTGACACATTGTCACACTTTAGAGTGCAACCCCAAATGACTTGGGATTCAAAGTCACATCTTGGTGGTCAGTGCCTCATATTCGCCAGGGATCATTGGTCATCTTGCACAGCTAAACACTGAGGGCATGACATGAGTGAGTGAGTGATTATAATTTATGATATTTCCAATATTTTGATTGATGAGTAGAACTTTATAGCATAGGAATTTCAACGTCTTGAGAAATTTATATGGATGGATAATTTCAAATGTTGTTCTTCTATTGAAATGTTGATATAAATTATGTCCTTCTTAATTGGAAGGGTGAAATTCACATTTTAATTTTTTTTTGAAGGGCAATTTTAATTTTACACTTCTAGGAAGGGCTAGAACCCTTTGGAAGGGTTGGGAAGGGTTCAATTTTTAACGTTGAGTAGAAGTTTACTACTCGAATTAATGATTATTATATATAAAGGAGAGATGTGAAACAACTTATTTCATTCCTTTTTGTTATATTACTTTAGAAAAGCAATTTATTTTTTTAATGGTATAGGAACAAACTATTCCTTTGTAACAAGATAAATATTCCAAAGTAATAAGTTTTTTTTAAAACTTACTTTACATGTTTTTAACTTTTTGCACTAAAATAAAAGAGTTACAAAACTAAGAATCAGTGTTTAAGACACACATATCTACACCATGTGTGAATTTCTTTTTACGGAG
>LPNX010414874.1:5622-32337 GCA_001517045.1 Pseudotsuga menziesii | reverse complement strand
GAACTCCATCTCAAAAACTATACCAACCTTGAAGATACAAAACATGAAAAAATTAAAGTGAATGTGCTTGTGAGGGGGATATAATACCTCATCTTCCTAAAACTCTATCCAGACGAACATATCTTCTTATGAATCAACAACCCATTTTCCTAGTTCATCAAACATAGAGTTGTTTTCTATGAAAACATATGCAACGCAGGAAATTTTTGTGAAAGGGGTCATAATTTTAGTTATTTAATGAATTGCAACCTTTGGGAAGACAATTGGAAGCCCCCATTTATCCATTACATAACTTTTTAAAGTCCAAAAATTGCAATTTTCCATTGTTGGAGTAACAATAAAAAATGAGTAACATAAACGACTAATTCATATTCTTCTAGCTAGTCATTTTTTTATGCCGTAACTAAATTAGTCATTTTTAACTCTATCACTTATTATCTAGTCATATTTGTTAATTGGTGACTAAATTAGTCGTTAATTTTAGTCGTTTATAGTTCGGTCAATCAAAATTGCTCATCTTTAATAGTAAATCACTTGAAAAACTAGTGGTGACTAGAATTTTTAGTCATGTAGTATCTAATTCCTCATTTTGTACTAGTGGATATACCAAACGTATTTATTATTTTCACATCCAGTCTTGTGCAACCTTCACATTAGTACTCGGTTATAAGCAAAATATTTTAGTTTTATTTTATGTTCTCCTTAGGTGGCAGCTTACATGCATGGTAGCATGCATGCAAGTCGCCTGGCAGGTGCACTCAATGTCTTCTAATTTCGAGCAAGTGGCAGGTGCACTCAATGTCTTCTAATTTCGAGCAAGTGGCAGGTGCACTCGATGTCTGTCAATTTCGAGCAGGTTTAGTTATCAGGATCAGTACATCGAGCAGTTGTAGGTGTCAAATTTGTCAGGATCAATACATCGGGCAGAGTGCTCCAAAATAAAAAGGTGATTTCTCAATAAGAGAGTTGGGTGTAAAAGCATTAGAAAATTTGGTAAAAATTGTATCGTTGAAATGTGCAATTAGTTGTGCACGAATGTCAAAACCCGAATGAATACATAATTCCCCACATCTAATGCTGAGATCACCTTGTCGTCAGGTCATGGGAAGGGAAAACCTAGGACTATGTAAGCTACTTTTGTCCAATCAAAAAATCAAAAATTCAAATTTTAAAAATATAGATATTAACAACCATAGAAAAATTTTCAAATATTGTAGTATACAGACATGATTAATACACCTTGGCGATTTATATGTATCCCCTTGTCGGGGACATAAAAATAACGATGAAAGAAAATAAAACTTCTCATAAGAAGAACACTTGTGAAGTTAAGAACATGTATCAATTTGTTTTATTGTTTAAGACGGTTTGTATGATGATCATTGTTACCTAAGATATAAAAATCTAGAATTGTGAAGCAACTTAGTACCTAATTTTTTTTAGAAATGTCCACATGTTTATTATTGTTGAAAACATTTCTATTACATCCAAGTACATTTGTGATTGCAGATTCTAAATGGAGAACCTAGATCGGACATGGGGTATCGAGATTGAATTTGATCTCCAAGATCAACTAGACTGATTTTTTGATCTCCTATTTTTTTCTTATATGTTACTTGATGGTCTTTTTTCTCGATAGATCTTTTATGACAGTTTTTTTGTTGTAAGACATTCTTTTTTGCCTTGATCATGTTTACTAAAATCTCATAGGAGACACACTGAAAAGTGATGCTTTAGTCTGGCTATGACCCTTTTGCATAATATGATTCATGTTAATTAATGATTTACGATTATTTTTTCCACTAAAAAGATACATAATGATATTATTAATAATGAAGAATACATGTTAAATTAACTTCATTATAAATAAACATTTATAAAAAGTGAATTAAAAAATCTATAAAACTTTGTACGATTAAGCCACATTTCACAAATCAAAATATAAATAGGATGTATGCATACATTATCTATATATGATTCCTTACCATAGTTTATTCTAATATATTAATATATATATAAATGTTAATGTTATATTGTGAATTTGTGTTCCTCTTATCACAAAATGACAATGTTATGAGTACGTTTCACTAATTTTCATTATTAAGATTTATTTTGACACGTGGAAATTAATAAATATCATAGAAATATAATTTTTTTAGTATTATATGTAATTTTTATAATAGTTTCTTCTAAAATAGGTATAAATGTGAATGTTATATTATGAGTTTGTGTGTTTTTTTTATGACAATGACAATGTTATGAGTAAGTTTTATTAATTCGTTATTAAAATTTCTTTTAAGTATATATATAGAGAATATAACATGTTGGTAGATGTTTAGACTATTTTGTCTAAATTAACTATGAGAGAAATAGAAGGACATATTGTTTTCAAAAAATATCAAGGCTCTATCCTAGTCGATAAGGTGCATATAGACATTTATCAGTCTCTATAACTACAACTCACCACTGGCCCAAATCCAATGCTTCATACTATGTCAATATGTATGGATTGTTTGAATGACTTGGATGGTGATTTATATGCATACTACTTCATATGTTTTTTTTTACTTTCTTGCTATCTAAACTTGGATGATGCAAGATTTATATGATCAATGGGTAGATACGATTCAATTATTGTTGAGCAGGTTGCATCTTTAAAGATGATATGATCTTTTCTTAATAGAGATCATTTTTTATAGTTTGTTGGTTTCTTATGCATTACAACAGTCCAGTCGATGGATATATTGGCTATAACTTTTCCATGAAATGCCTTATGTTTCACAGACTTTAGACACTTGTTATTATGTTTTTTTTTGGATCTCCTACATTTCCCATTGTAGGGGCTTTCGGCCTGGGATTGTGATAGATGTGTTTCCTTTACTTATGACCACTAAAGTATGCATATTGACTTATATGGACATTTATGTCCACCCGAACATATATTTTAATATAAAATATAAGTTTTTTTATAATTATAAAATATAAGTTCTTTTTATAATTATAAAAAAATAAAAACAAGCCATACACATATTATAAAATATTTATATAATCTAAATACAACCCGGCTTTCCTGGGTGAAAACCAGGTATCCTAACAGAACTAGAGGACACGGATATTGATTTCATATTATGTGGTTATTTATCTAAGATCTTTTCTCACCTGCTATCAGAGTGGCGCAGCGGAAGCGTGGTGGGCCCATAACCCACAGGTCCCAGGATCGAAACCTGGCTCTGATATGTGAATCGGATGTGGCTTTCGTTTTGCGTTTTCAGACTTTCCCAGCGCTAACGGTAAAGGATTAGACAGGGTATTTTAATGAACATGGAGTTTTCAGACTTTCCCAGCGCTAACGGTAAAGGATTAGACAGGGTATTTTAATGAACATGGAGTTTTCAGACTTTCCCAGCGCTAACGGTAAAGGATTAGACAGGGTATTTTAATGAACATGGAGGATCAGGTTTACATTCAAACATGGAGCAATTACTATTAAGTGCAACAAATGTCGAATGTCGTTATATGATTATTTTTCGAGAGATTGCAAAAAGTATTATTATAATTGTGGGTATAATTGTGGAATTGTGAATTAAGGTAGGGGAGTAGTTAATTTATTTTATTTAAGTTGTTTTTTTGTGGAATCTAGTAATTTATTTTTAGTTAATTTAAATTTTGAAGCCTTTAAATTGTGTTTTTGAATGTATAAATAAAGTCAACACCCTCAAATACTTCTATAACAATCATTTTATATAATTTTTACAAAACAAACTCAAAAATAAACTAAGTGAAAATAGACAACAAAAAATCAATGTAAATAGGTTCAATATCCATAGTTAAGAACCATGAGAAACCTTAAAATTAAGACTAAGGTCATTTTAGAACATTGAAAAAAATCAACTTCCAAATGTGAATCATGAATTTTCAACACTTGATATTTGATATTATGACAATGTTTAAAAAAACAATGATGAAAAAAACAAAACTTTCCATAGGAAGAGAACTTTTGAAATTAAGAACATGTATCAATTTGTTTTATCGTTTAAGCACCTTCCAACTAACACAATTTCTACCATCAAACTTATGGAAATCATGAACTTTTAGCACTAGATAAATAAAACTTTCCATAAGAACACTTTTGAAGTTAAGGACATGTATTTGTTTTATTGTTTAGGAAGGTTTGTATGATGATCATTGTTACCTAAGACATAAAAAACCAGAATTGTGAAGCAACTTAGTACCCACTTTTTTGCAATGTTTATATGTTTATTTATTTTTTAATAGCACCATGTATATATTATATTAGAAAAACAGTGGTATAACCACCGAGGTAAATACATCAATAAGTTCCATATAGACACATTAGAGCAAGGACAAAATGGCATATGTTACTTCTAAACCTGAGTCTAGTTGCCTGAAAGACTAACAAAGCTTCTAGATCTACTCAATCCGGATTAACAATAGACAAAATTAAAAAGTCATTATAGAAGTTCGGCATGGCATAATTACATATTCATAAATTAACAAAAAACTGGAGAGCTCGGAGTTAATTTGCTTCTTGGCCGAGAGAATTTGTGTCATAGGGCGTTGCATTCCCATTGTTCTTCTCCATCTCCAGCTTCACCACCTGTAGCGACAACTTCTCGAACTTAATCTCTAGCTCAGCTAACTGGGTCGACAGTGTATGTTTCGCTTGCGTGATGGAGCTTGCTATCTCTTCACGGATCCGAACCAGCTCATTCTCCACCAATTCGAAACGATGACCTCCTGCCTCATCAATTCGCAGCAAATACCTCCTATGTGCTTTAATCGCCTTGTGAATGTCTCTGAGCTCATCTACCGCTAGAGGAGGCGCGATCGTTGGAGTAACGGATTCAGAAATAGAAACCATGGTGACGTCAGAGATCTCGTTTTTCTAGGTAGCAGTAAATCCTTCAATGAGTTAATTTTGACACCAAAGATAACATTCGACAGCCATAACAACATTTATAGTTTGCAATGAACCATTAAATTCTCCAAGGATACCCATAGTTCCCAATAAAATGATTGAATTCATCACACAAATCATCATAACAGTTCGAATGAGGTGAAGGACTTCGACATGGAGGGCGTTGATCATTTATTCTTTCAATTTCATCATAGTTCAGTTGTGATGACGACCCATTTGTACTATGGTGCGGAGGACACAACTCCACATGCAGGATGCCACGCGCTCACATGAGTGATCGAGACATACACCACCAACTTGTGACACAACTTTGTCCCTTCCCAGTGAACAGGCCCTTAGTCCTATGGGAGAGGGAAGCATGAGGTTTTGTCATTGATATTGAGGGTCCCTTTGCTTAAGGAGACAACTTTGTTGGCCTCTTTGTCTACATCATCGTTCAATCCTCTCAGGATATGGCCGAACTCTATTTTTCGGAAGTAGTTTACCATTCTATAGATTCTTCTAACAATCTAGCGCAAATTCATCTGTGATGGGAGGAAATTAGTAAGCACAGTCTGAATGATTATCTGAGAGTCTCTGAACACCATTTCCTTCTTAATATTATCATGAGCAAGCATTAGAGAAAGACCTTTCCATGGGGAAATATATTTAACAATATTATTCGTGTCTTCTCCTATTCCCCAAGAATAAGTGAGTTCTATCTGGTCCTCGGGATCAACTAGAATCCCTTCCCCTCCTACCGCCCAGGGATTCCCTTTAGAAGCTCCATCGAAGAAAAGAGTATGCCGATGAAAAATTCTTATCCATTTTGTAAAGTCTGGTTTCTCCATCCAGACTTCCTAAGTCTAATGATAGGGGAGACAACGACGCTGGGTAGTTCTGGAGTGAAGCTGATTAGTCAAGTTTCTTCTTTGGGGGATATTGGGCATTGATTTGTTACAACCCAAAGGGATTTGAGACAATCTCCTAATAGAGCTTTGATTTTGACCATAACCTGGGCTGCAGAAGAAGACTTATCTCTAAAAACCAGAGCATTTCTTTCGAGCCAAAGCTTCCAGAGAGTGAACTTGGGAAGATTCATCCATCATTTCCTACCAAGGTCTCTTTTGGAAGCAGAGAAAGGGCAGAGGGTAAGCCAGTTGCTAAGAAGGCTAGGAATGTCCTCAAGAATATGAACCAAGTCAGACCAACAGGACAATGCTTGTTTCCAAACATCCTCTGCAAATGGAAAGGAATGAAGGAGATGATTAACTGATTCCTCTTGTGCGAGGAAAATGGGATAGCGTGCAGGTCCTTCCCAACCTTTCTTACAGAGATTATCCCATGTCAGGATGCTATTATGAGCTAGGGTCTAGATGAAAAAGTCAACTTTAGGGAGGCTTTTGGTTTTCCAAATTCCTTTCTGGAGGCTAGGGTTTCTGGGAACGGTAGGGGTCTCGTTGAGAAGCTTTTCTATATGTTTATTATTGTTGAAAACATTTTAACTACATTTAAGTACATTTGTGATTATTGAGTCTAAATGGAGAATCTAGATCGATCGACACTATCGAGATTGGATTTGATCTCCAAGATTAACCAAACTGATTTTTTGATCTTTTTTTGCTTATATGTTACTTTATGGTATTTTTTCTCAATGGATCTTTTATGATAGTTTTTTGCTGTAAGACAATTTTTTTCCTTGATCATGTTTATTGAACTCTGATAGGGGGAACACTGAGAAGTGATGTTTTTTCATGGATATGACCTTTTTGTACAATGTGTTTCATGTTTATTAATGAATTGTATTTTTTTTCCATGGAAACAAAAGGTACATGTGTGATATTAATAACAAGAGCCACGAGGAGGCAATGTCCTTGACATTGCCAATAGATCTTTCTATAAGATGATAGCTATAGAAATAGGTGTGATGTGCCTATGCTTTGATGGATTGAAGAAATGCAGCTATGTTAGAAAACAGGATTGCAGAGCAATAACAATAAACAATAAACAAGATGCAAATAATAAAACACATTACAATAGAGACACCAATATAACATGGTTCACCCAAGATGGGCTACGTCCACACAGAAATTGACAATCCTTTATTTTATCCATCCAACAAAAATGAATGGATATAACCTGTAGCACACTTGTTGCACTTCCTCTTCACTCTCTCATAGTCTCTCTCACACAATCACAGAGATCTTTTTTCAATGCTACAATACAATACCTATCTGTATTGCAATGTCTTCCTTTTATAGGGAAATTACCATGGGAAAATACCAAAGGTCACCCAATACCATGGGCTTGTAAATCGCCCATTATTGACCAAGTCATGACTCTAAAGTTACAACATTTTACAAGGCATTTTTTCCTAAATTTTTGCTATGGGGGCGTTGTCCATCTATAGTGTGGAAGAGCTGCTAAGTATTAAGTATATATGTTTGTGTGTGATTGCAGGTTTGGTTCGTTTCTAAACAGGGTCCTCGCAAATGCTGTAAGTAACAACATTAGACTGCAACCAAAGATATTATACACTCTTTTTTTGTTATAAAATACATAGGAGGCATCTGCGTGTCTATCACAATTGTTGTATCCATTACAGAGTGATCGTTTCAGTCTCAATTTACTCTAATATTTTTATAGATCCACTAGATAACTCATTCACTAAACGAAATTACTAACTTTCCATAGACAATCTTATTGGCAATCACTTGGAGTGTATCTTTTGAGACAGAATGCCACCACATTGTGAATAAAGACTAGAATGCAGATATGAATCGTGTTCACCTGTTAAAATACAAACAAACATAGTTTGAGCTAGTATGGATGGTCACCGCCACATTTCACTTGTCAACCCTTTCAATAAAAAAATGTAATTGCAAGTGAACAAATTAGGTCGGTGCACTCTTCTCAATACCCTTTGCACATCGCAAAAAGGAGAGTTTGAAGTAATATGTCAAATCAATGACCATTCACGAAGTCTCAACAACCATTTTCTCGCGTTCAAATCCCACAAAGAACACGGTTCCTACCGGTGTTCAATGTTTGACGCAGTTTCACAACAAAATTATATTGGCATTCTATAAACTAATCTCCTTACAATATATGACATGGTGTCAATGTTGTATGAGGTACATAATATTTTGAATGGAAGATTATGTCTTTGGTACAACAGATAGTCAGAATTCATAAGTTGATATAATATGTATGGTGGTCAATTATATGATTGTGTAACACCCCGGTTTCGACCCCATTTACATTAAATTCATATGATGTATATATTGTAATTAATCGTGGTGTGGAGCTAAAGGAAAATGCCCCACCATCAATTTAGCGTTTTATGTTTCGGCGATTAAAATCGTTTCCGATGGTATTTTGTGCTAAGACGACACATTATAATTTTGAAACATCATGTAAATATGCAATTAATTAAAAACCCACAACCAACTATGTCAATGCAACAATAATGAGAAGGGGCATGATTTCCTAGGGATAAGGGGGGGGATATTCAAATCTTTAGGGCCAATGGGGAAAATCCAAATGTCAGAGGGAGAACCCATCAAACTGTCAACTACCTTTCTTGTCTCATTCACCCAATCATTTATTATTGCCAGAAATTGGTTGGGTTGGTTATTGCATGGGATGGGCAAGGTATGACGGCCCAAATTCGAATTGGAGAAGCCATCAGTTTTTGGGAAACATGTTTTGATTCCTTGGGCAAGCAAAAACCCAAAAACGCAGGCCATTCTACCATGCTTTCACGTTGGCATGTTTTCTTCACCATTTTTCCTTCACGTGAGCTCTCTCAGGCATCCAGAACTTGTTGTGTGTGTTTTCCTTCCACGTTTTTTGTTGTTGGCTTCAGTTTCCCATGAATGGGAGGTCGTTTTTGTAATGCCAGGGATTAGGTTGGTTTTCCTCACGTTTTTGGAGCTGCTGGTGCATTTTCCACTACGTTTTTATAGTTTCATGTGTTTTTACCATGGCTGTAAAGTGTTTTTGTTGGCTTCTAGTGGCTGGGATCTCTGCTGGGAATTTTGGTGTTGTTTCCACATGCCCACGGTGGGGAATTTCGTTTTTTAGTGTTTCCCAACGAGTGGGAGAACAAAGCCACAAATTTTGGGTGCTGTTGAGGTCGTTTTGTCCACGTTACGGCCATAAAAAACTATAGAATTCGAGTTCGTCAGATTGAGTTGTTTCTACCCAATTGCCATACCTGATTTTGGTCTCTGTGGTGTTTTGTCTTCAGTCTAGAATTGTTATTGCTATGTGCATATCATTTGTTGGCCTTTGAACTATCTTTGGGTGCGCAAATGGGGTCTAAGCTTGCTTGAAAAACCTAGTATGTGTAGGAGCCTCACAGATAGAGCTAGAGGACTGACTTTCTTCTTTACACCCCCTGAATAGCACTAGAAGGGAAGGCATGGCCTGAGGGACTGCATAACAGAGAAGGGGATGCTTCCTTGTGTTGGGTGTGTGTGGATGTTTTAGAAGTCAGGCTAGTTCTGGTGCAGATGTCCATAGCTCTTAGATTGAGCTCACTAACTTAGCAGCCAACCTTTCCATCTCTCTATTAGCCTGATAAACCCAACTGTGTTGGCTTGGCTGAGTTTTGTGTATCCTTGGCTACGTGTGAGCCTGCTAGTTTCCCCTTATTCCTTGTGGAATCATTCCCAGCTTAGGGGTGGCAGTGTTGCTGAGTGATTGATGAGCACACTGGCCTATGGTTGGGTGGAATATTGCAGCGACGTAGTTGGTTGTAGGACAAGCTTATTCTAAGATAAGTACTTGTATGTTTAATCTCTGCATCGGTATATGTGATTATGATTTAATATGAACATGTTCAAATGTTGTGAATGAATGAATTTTACTTCTGTTGTATGTTAATCATTATGCATCTGTGTATGTTTATTTCCAATGCATTTTATTTTATGTTCATGGGGCTAGATTGCCCGGAATGTTAGCATTATAGTCATGTCCTCTCACTTGTAAAAGGGTGGGGACGTGACAAATTGGTATCAGAGCTCTCAGGTTGCAGCAGTGGGCCTTTATGGGCCAAGAAAATCAACTAACATGGGAGGGGTAACCTCTGATTGAACTCAGACCAACATAGAAAAATTGAAAATTTTCTAAGTATGGTATGTCAGATGAATTTGGCTAAGTCTATTTGATACGTCCGATGCCTTCACCTGAAGAGAGCCAATGTAGTGGCTAGAATGTTCAAAGGGAACTACAACGATGATGTTGTTCCCTTATTTCATCCGACACAATGGACGGTAATCCAATAACCTTCCGATGCGGCAGAGACTTCGACAGGTGTAAGTTTGAGTCCGAATCGCTATAGTGACTACGATGACCGAGATGTGAGCCGATGGCAACAGCTCAGCTTGCAAAAAGGAAGCCGCATGACAAGAAGGGAAAAGAGTTGGGAGCCGATGCACATCGGGAGAGGCAAGCCGATGAAAAGAAAATTTGAAAAAAATTCTAAGTATGGAAGTGGCGGAAGGAAATGAAACTTCGAGCTGCAACGGCGACGATCGAAAGAAAAGAAAAGAGAGTCGGCATAATGGCAGAATGAAGAAGAAGTTGTAGCCGCTGTAGTGAGCAGGAAAGGAGGAAGAATTTGCCACGGTGGCGGATGGAAAAAAAATTTGAGCCACAATGGTGGTGGGTGAAAGAAAAGAATTGAGCCACAGCGGCGAAAAAATTTTGAAGTCCGAGCCACAACGACGATGGACAGGAGATGAAATTCAAGCCGCTATGCGGTGGGTGTAAGTTTGAATCAAAGCCGAAGTGTGGTAGAAGGAAGTTAGAGTTTGAGCCGCAACAGCGGCTGGCGGAAAAGGAAAATGGAGCCGACGCGATGGATGGGAACTCGGGAAGGAGATGATGAAATCGGTCGGGTCGAGCCAATGCAGAGCGGCTGAAAGTTGAAGATTGAGCCGACGTAGCGGTGGGCGAGAGATGAAGATGGAGCCGCTACGCTGGATGAAAAATTAGGATCAAACCACTGTAATGGGTGAAAGTCAAAAAAAATTCCGATGCAGCGGGTGAAAAATTTTGAAAAAAAATTGTTGAATCAAAGAAATTCAACAGGGTTTTTCAGTGGGATTTTAGGGGCCCGAAGGGTGAAAAATGGCAGCCTGTTTATGCACCAGATTGCATGAAATCAATGTATTTACGAAAAAAAATGAGGGCACTACCCTCAATCCATCCTATAGTGGTGTAGGGAAGCCACAAGGGGGAAATCCCCCTTGACCCCCGTCGTCCCCTTTAGACAGTCATTCTTGTGAAAAGAAAATTCTATGTTTTGGGCAGAGTTGTCAATGTATGATTTTTTCAAGTAAAGGTAAGTAATGTATGATTCATGTGAATGTTATGCAGCTAACAAATTTTGGTTATTAACACATTTTGTAGAATTATAGTCACCTTCAAAAGGGCAACATTCCACATAGTGTAGATTAGTAAAGTTGGGTTTTGGTTCAGCCATGAGGACATTCAACATGAATGATTCACAAGATCCCTATGAGCACGAGGAAGATGCTATGGGGGAAAATGTCCAAGTTGGAAATGCTGAAACATAGTCAAATGGAAGAAGATTCTAAGATACTTGCCCATATTTTGCAGCCACCATGAGAAGCCTAAGGGTGGAAATGCAAAGTTACAGGGTAGATAATGAAATATTAGTTAAGGCTCAGGAGGAGCAGAATCAGTTGAATGCAACCATGCTGCAAAGTTTGACAGACATCCAAAGGTGGATGAACTCTAGGGACCATACAATAAGATCATAAGGTAGTAAGAACGGCACTAGAAGAAGGAAAAGATCTCCTAGTGAGTCATATGAATCTGAAGGATCCAATGGGGACTCAAGCTCTTCGTCTCACAGGAATGAGAGGAAGAGGTGTTTCAAGAACCATTCACGTGATGAATTTAAGAAAGCATGGCCTCCTACCTTTAATAGTGAGATAAAGAATGGACAAAAAGTTGAATCTTGGCTACTTGGGATGAGGAAATATTTCCAAGTCCAAGACTATTCAAGAAATATGATCAAGGCTAGCGTAACCATATTCAATTTGACGGGAAGAGAATCCATATGATGGGAGCACATCAGGAAGGTAAAGAAGATCAATGAAAGGAATATTGTATGGAAGCAGCTCCATAAGTATGTCAAGCAGAAGTACCTCTCTAACAGGTAATATGATGACAAGATTAAAGAGTTCCATGAGTTGAGGTTAGGACAGCAGACCATGGAAGAATATGAAAATAAGTTCTCGGAACTATTGAGGTATGTCAGGTACATCAAAGATGAAAAAGTGAAAATCCAACATTTCCTGAGTGGATTGCCTCAGTCTTACAAAGACAAATTGAGTTTTATGAACCTAGAACTCTTGAAGAAGCAATAAGGAAGGCTAAGTATTGCTATGAGCAAAGTAAATGAAAACCTAATTATCATAAGACATGGAAGGACAAGAAGAACGAGAATTCTGACCAATGGAAGAAAGGTTTTAAAACTTCTTACTTAAGGAATTAGCAGAAGCAGCCATCCCGAGTTGAGAAGCAGCCAACTAGAGTGGTGGGAGAAAAGGCCGAAGAACCACAACAAAACAGAGGACCACTCCAATGTTGGAAATGTGGAGTACCCCACATGCGCAGGAATTGTCCACTTGAGAATGAGAATGCAAGGCCAGCTTACAACATTCAAGAGGCAGAAACATTGTGTCAAGGAGCAAGGGTCATTCCTAGGATTTATGTAGCATTGGAGGACCTCCAGGCACATCACCAGTTAACTGTGGTTGAAGTTGCAGGTAAGATTGTCGAGCGATCTGTTTGTATTTTGATTGACCTTGGTTCTACTCATAGTCACATTACTCCTAGAGTAGTGGAGATTTGTGCTTTTAAGAAAGTAAAGCATAGAAAATTTTCGTTAGTTCAGCTAGCCACTTGAACTAAGAGAAAGGTTAGTGAAGTGGTAGAGAAATGTTTGTTGGTTATTAGTGGATTGGTCACTTGTGTAGATCTGAATGTTCTACCACTTGGTTCCTATGATGTTCTCATTGGAATGGATTGGTGAGAAGCTCACAGGGTAAATCTTGACTGTTATAATAAGACTTTTGAATGCATGGATGAAGAAGGGAACCCAAGAGTTGTAAGAGGAATTCCAAAGATTGCAGAGTGTATGCAACTCATATTTTGGAGGCAACATAGAATGAAACTCCTAGGTTGGAGGACTATCAGGTGTTGCAGGAATTCAGGGATGTGTTTCTTGATGATATTCCAGGGCTTCCTCCAAAGAGAGACATTGATTTCGCAATTGAACTTGTTCCAGGAGCAACACTAGTGTCCAAGACACCCTACAGGATGAGTACACCAAAAATTCTAGAGTTAAAGATGCAATTGCAAGAGTTGTTGCAGAAGAAGTATATCAGGCCGACTGTGTCTCCTTGGGGAGCACCATTTCTGTTTGTGAAGAAGAAAGATGGTACACTCAAGTTGTGTATTGATTACAGACAACTGAACAAAGTCATGGTGAAGAACAAATACCCTTTACCTAGGATTGATGACCTCTTTGATCAAATGAGAGGAGCAAAGGTATTTTCCAAGATTGAGTTGAGGTCTGGTTACCATTAGGTAAGAATAAAGGATGAAGACATTCATAAGACAACCTTCAGGACAAGGTATGGAAATTATGAGTTTGTAGTGGTACCATTTGGTCTCACAAATGCACCAGCTACATTTATGTGCCTTATGAATAGTGTCTTCAGTAGATATTTGGACAAGTTTGTTCTTGTTTTCCTTGATGACATTCTTATCTATTCTAAGAATGAGGAAGAGCATGAGGAACATCTGAGATTGACATTGTAATTGCTCAAGGAGCATCAAAGTTGAGCAAGTGTGACTTCTATAGATATAGGATTCATTATTTGGGTCACATTATCTCAGATGAGGGCATATCTGTAGACCTTGAGAAGATTCAAGCCATTATGAATTGGCCTATCCAAGAAATGTGACAAATGTAAGATCTTTTATGGGACTTGTAGGATACTACAGGAGATTCATTGAAGGATTTTCCAAGGTTGCACATCCAGTCACCTCTTCGCAAAAGAAGGGAATAAAGTTTGAATGGACATCGAGGTGTGAAGAAAGCTTCCAGCAGTTGAAGAAACTTCCCACAAGTGCGCCAGTCTAGAAGATTACAGACCCAAAAAAGGATTTTGTGGTGTGTACTGATGCATGTGGACAAGGGCTTGGAGGAGTCCTTATGCAAGACAACCATGTGATATGTTATGAGTCAAGAAAGTTGAAGGAGCATGAGAAGAACTATGCTACTCATGACCTAGAACCTACAACTATAGTACATGATCTCAAGATGTGGAGGCATTACTTGATGGGAAGAATATTTGAGCTAAGGACAGACCATTGTGGTATGAAGTACTTGTTTGATCAGCCGACGTTAAATGCTAGGCAAGCTATATGGCTGGAGTTTAGTATGTGAGTTTGATTTCGAAATCAAGCACATAAAAGGAAAAAAAATAAGGTAACTAATGCACTCAGCAAAAAGGTGCAGAAAATGCATGTGGCATCTATTAGTATTTGCCAGTCAGATTTGAGACAACAGATTGTTAATCATACTACTGGAGATGAATTGTATGAGCAGATAAAAGACAAGTTGTAGCAACAAATCCTTGAGAAAAGGTATGAGGGATATAAATTGGAAGAAGATGGGATTCTTACCTATAAGAACAGAGCCTATATTTCAAATATGGCAGATTTGAGGAGAATGGTTATGGATGAGATCCATAAAACTCCATATTCTGGTCATCCAGGATATTAGAAGACAATTGCTATAGCTAGAAAACAATATTTTTGGCCAGGAATGAAAAAAGACATGGCTAAGTACATTTCGAGGTGCATGAAATGTTAGCAGGTAAAGGTTGAGCATCAACACCCTGTAGGTTTGTTGCATCCTTTTCGAGTTCTAGAATGGAAATGGGAAGTTATTTCCATGTATTTTATTACAGGATTGCCAATGACTTGGAGACAACATGATTCCATCATGGCTGTGGTGGACAAGTTAACAAAGGAAGCACATTTTATACAAGTTAAGTTTATGCATAAGACTAATGACATTGCAAAAATCTTCATGAAGGATATTTTTAAATTACATGGATTTCCTAAGGAAATAGTCTCTAACAGAGATGTCAAGTTCACTTCCAATTTTTGGAAGGGTTTGTTTGTAGATTTGGGTACAAAGCTAAACTTCAGCACTGCCTACCATCCTCAGATTGATGGGAAGACAAAGAGAGTGAATCAAGTGCTTGAAGACATGCTTCGCATGTATGTGATGGACAAGCCAACCAAGTGGACAAATTACTTACACTTGGTAGAGTTTGCTTACAACAATGGACAGCAAGCATCCTTAGGGATGAGTCCATATGAAGCTTTGTATGGAAGAAGGTGTGGGACACCAGTGACATGGGATAATCCAATGAACAGGGTTGTGCTTGGGCCAGAATTGCTCAAGGAAATGGAGCAAGAGGTTGTAAAGATCAGGAATAATTTGAAACTAGCCCAGGACAAACATAAAAGATATGCGGATACACATAGGGTGAACAGAGAGTTCAGTGTTGTTGATCATGTTTACCTCAGAGTTTGGGAAAAGAAGAGTTCCTTAAAGCTTGGAAGTTGTGCCAAGTTGTCACCTAAATGTTGTGAGCTGTCTAAAATGCTCAAAAGAATAGGGCCAGTTGTATATAGACTTGCATTACCTACTAACACTAGAGCTCATAATGTTTTGCATGTTTCTTTGCTTAAGAAATATGTACATGATCCTAACCATGTGATAAATTGGGATGTGATTTAGGTGGAACCTGAGGGAGAGTTCCAAATCGAGCCAATGCACATCCTTGACAGGAAGGTCACAATGTTCCGGAACCGAGCCATAGTGCAAGTAAAGGTGCAATGAGAGCACTACAATCCCAAAGAGGCTACATGGGAGCTGGAGGATGCCATGCAATTGGCACATCCATTTTTGTTCAATTCTGCGGAACACTAAGGTGATGCCAGTGTAGCATTTTGTCCAAATTTTGTAAAGCACTGAGGATAGTGCTATTGAAGGGGGAGGGGAATGTAACACCTCAGTTTTGACCCCGTTTACATTAAATGTATATGATGTATGTATTGTAATTAATCGTGGTGTGGAGCTAAAGGCAAAATCCCCACCATCGATTTAGTATTTTATGTTTCGGCGATTAAAATCGTTTCTGATGGTATTTTGTGCTAAGCCGTCACATTATAATTTTGAATCATCATGTAAATATGCAATTAATTAAAAACCCACAACCATCTATGTCAATGAAACAATAATGAGAAAGGGCATGATTTCCTAAGCATAAGGGGGGGGGGATATTCAAACCTTTGGGGGCAATGGGGAAAATCCAAATGTCAGAGGGAGAACCCATCAAACTGTCAACTACCTTTCTTGTCTCATTCACCCAATCATTTATTACTGCTAAAAATTGGTTAGGTTGGTTATTGCATGGGATGGGAAAGGTATGACAGCCCAAATTTGAATTGGAGAAGCCATCAGTTTTTGAGAAATGCGCTTTGACTCCTTGGGAAAGAAAAAACCCAAAAATGTAGGCCATTCGACCATGTTTTCACGTTGGCATGTTTTCCTCGCCATTTTTCCTTCACGTGAGCTCTCTCAGGAATCCAGAACTTGTTGTGTGTGTTTTCCTTCCATGTTTTTGGTTGTTGGCTTTAGTTTCCCATGGATGGGAGGTCGTTTTTGTAATGCTAGGGATTGGGTTGGTTTTACTCACATTTTTGGTGCTGCTGGTGCATTTTCCACTCATGTTTTTGCAGTTTCATGTGTTTTTACCATGGCTGTGAAGTGTTTTTGTTAGCTTCTAGTGGTTGGGATCTCTGCTGGGCATTTTGGTGCTATTTCCACATAACCAAGGTGGGGAATTTCGTTTTTTAGTGTTGTCCAACAAGTGGGAGAACAGAGCCATGAATTTTGGGTGTTGTTGAGGTCGTTTTGGCCACGTTAGGGCCATAAATGACTCTGGAATTTGAGTTGCTCAGATTGAGTTGTTTCTACCCAATTGCCATACCCGATTTTGGTCGATGTGGTGTTTTTTCTTCAGTCCAGAACTGTTATTGCTATGTGCATATCATTTGTTGGCCTTTGAACTGTCTTTGGGTGTGGAAATGGGTTCCCTGCTTGCTTGACAAGCCTAGTGTGTGCAGGAGCCTCACAGACAGAGCTAGAGGGCTGGATTTCTTCTTTACATCCACTGAATAGAACTGGAAGGGAAGGCATGGCCCGAGGGACTGCATAGCAGAGAAGGGGATGGTTCCTTGTTTTGGGTGTGTGTGGATGTTTTAGAAGTCAGGCTCGTTCTGGTGCAGGTGTCCATAGCTCTTGGATTGAGCTCACTAGCTTAGCATCCAACCTTTCCAGCTCCTTGTTAGCCTGATAAACCCAACTGTGTTGCCTTGGATGATTTTTGTGTATCCATGGCTACGTGTGAGCCTGCTAGTTTCCCCTTATTCCTTGTGGAATCATGCCCAGCTCGAGGGTGGAAGTGTTGCTGAGTGATTGATGAGCACAGTAGACTATGGTTGGATGGAACGTTGCAGTGACGTAGTTGGTGTCAGGACAAGCTTCTTCTAAGATAAGTATTCTTATTTGTTTTATTTTTTCATCTGTATATGTGATTACGATCTAATATGAACATGTTAAAATGTTGTGAATGAATGAATTTTGCTTCCACTGTATGTTAATCATTATGCATCTGTGTACGTTTATTTCCAATGCATTTTATTTTATGTTCATGGGGCTAGATTTCCCTGAATGTTAGCATTATAGTCGCGTCCTCTCGTCGGTAGAAGGGTGGGGACGTGACAGATTGAATGATATGAGTTCCCAAGGAATTAGATAAAATCCCATGATGAATAAGATTCCTGGAGTATAATTTGGGCTACATATTATTTATATGATGTTGTTGTTATTGTGTAAAATAAAAAATCCGGTAATCCTTGATTCTCATGATTCTTTCAGTTTCAATGCAACTAAAATACATCTTGTTGAAATGTCAAAATTTTGATGGAGAAGAAATATTCATTATTTAGCATTTATCATTGAGCTAGTTCATCCTTTCCATTGAATCAAGAGTAAATGATGTGAATAAATTTCGTTTTGTGCACACCCGACTAAAAAGAAGAATACTTTCTAAAACATAACCTAAAACATTTCTAAATTTTGTTTTGTAGAACATAACTTACAAAATAAAACAAATCTGAGGGAAAATTGTTATGGTTTAATGGACACCAAAACTAGGAGAAATGTTGGTCAAGTCGTTTGAGCTCATCATAATCTTCCATGAAAGAATTTCAAAACATTAAACTCTAACTAATAAGTCTAAACAAGAGCTAATATTTGATTATTTCAAAGCAATCTCGTTTGAATAATATTTAACAATATTAATTAATTTACCATTTGGTGATTAGGTTTTAGTTTATAGGTTGTGAACCCATGTCAGTATATATTGCATGCTCCAATTCCTATATACAGGATTTCTTGGTTATCTTAAGAAATGGAGTGCCGACGTTAAAAAAAACTGGTCAAATACCTAAAAGATAATTTATTTTTGTATTAAGATCATTAAAGGGAAGGTATAAATTACATCCATTGACTAGAAATTAATGACTAAAATTAAGAATTCAAAGGATTAAATTTCCTAGAAATCTTTTGAGTTTATAAGATTGCATTAAGGATTAAGGTCAGTTAGTAATTGTTGTTATATGTATTGTTGGGCCAGGAAAAGTGCACAAGGAAGAATCTGTCGCATAAGCGTAAGCAAAAAAGTGGGCACACGATGGAGGAAAAGCAGGCAGAGGATAGCTGCGATGAGGATAGATACGACAAGGAAAGGCAGACCTGAGTAGGTGGAAGAGGAAGGTAGAATGGTTAAAGCAGAAAAGGTACAAACCTACGGAAGATGGTGGAAGGA
The DNA here is from genome assembly GCA_001517045.1 of Pseudotsuga menziesii. NCBI lineage: Eukaryota > Viridiplantae > Streptophyta > Pinopsida > Pinales > Pinaceae > Pseudotsuga > Pseudotsuga menziesii. Next base: position 13,398 of record LPNX010414874.1, on the reverse strand, counting down.
AAAACTGGCAGAAGACCAAGGACAGTTTTACAGCTAGTTATGACCAGTACATAAGGCTGAAAGACATTTTCGTGGCTAGTTATGGTTGTGGTTAATGTCATGTAGGACGTTTGCAGGCAAGTTGGGCTTGTCATCAATGTAATTGCGGATATTTTGTAGCCACTTGAGTCTGTAATAACTAAGGAGCACTCTGTCGACCCTGTGCGGTCTTGTAAATTATATAAGTAGGAAGAAACTGCTCTGTATAAGGGTCCGATCGGTGAATTAGCTTTAGTTTTGGTTCAGTAAGTTAGATTCAGTTTTAGTAGTTCATTTTCGACTCAAAAGAGGAGTCTAGTAGAAAGTTGTTGGGCCACGAATCTTGCAGCTGAGTGCGTAGAACACTATCAGTAGAATGAATCTGCAGCTAAGTGCACGGATATTCAAGTAGAAGAGTCAATCCAAGCTGTGTGCGGACCAGTAGGAGTAGATATAAGCAATAAACCAGAGAGCATGAGAGCAAGAATATTGAGTCAAATAGACATATCTTAAGAACAGTCTACAAGTCGCAGAATGCAAGGTGCTACCTATATTTCTCATGCTAAATGAAGAGCACCTTGGTGGTTTTTCCCAGATGGGTTTCCACATTATTTCCTGTGTCGAATGAATGAATGTTGTGGATATTGGATGTTATGTGAACGTTTTCTTAATTTATATTGTTACAATTATTGTTGAATGTATGTTGCAATATTACTGATTAGTTAACGAATGAATGAATATTAATGCATCGTCGACAGGTTATGTATGGTTTCTTGATTAAGCTGCTAAGTTGCAATATAAGTCGCACATTGTTCGTTACTTCCAAGGAATCAGCTGCGTCACACAGTTGCGCCAATTGTTAAGTGGTTAAGGACAAGGTTCTGTCTCACGTAGATTATGGCATGTAGTTGCCCCTCTATCGCACAAGCAATAGACTCTATCCTCCTATCTCTGCTGAGCACCTTGGCCATGCACCAAAGGAATATAATTCCCTCACCAACTACAGAAACATAGTTTTGGTAGTTACACATTAAGATATCTCGGGTGAGACTGCGCCTACCCTATGGGTGTTGTCGACTGAGCTTGCTCTATCGGGCCGATGTCTTTTGGTGTCTTATTGGTATTGTGTTGTTATTGAACCTTGGGTCGAGACAAGAAGGAGAAACATGCCAACAAATGGTTCTATTATGGGGACCCGTAATCAATTGAGCCATGGGAATGGTGTGGCATCCTACAAAGAAGGAAATAGAGGACTGGCTGGAGTCTAAGATGCTATCCTTTGCGCAAGAAGAGAGCACAGGATCGTGGTTGAACGCATAAAACTAGGTAGACGAGTACATATATTCTGACATTCACAAGATCTTCTTTGCAGAAATTCCCATTATGCTACATAAGTGGTTGTTAAGGTTGGAAACTCGACAGAAAAATTTCCAGAACAAATAGAAGATAGAGGTTGAAAACTCTCCCTAGACATCGTAGATACCTAGAATACAACGCTTTGATAGTTGCCCTATGTACCTGCAATAAGCTCGACACGAGACAGATCAAAGAAACCAGAACATGATCTACTAATCTATGCTAGTGACTAAGGAATCTAACAACATATATATGAAATCAAACATCAACAATATATGTGGGATAGAAATCAACTTGCATTAAAGAAATATGAAGAAGTTTACAACCAAGCCTTAGTGTTGACATGCATCTCCATGAAACCAAGCATTCTCATCCCCATAAGCTCTGACTCTAGCTCCCTCTATGCTTTCCAATGATATGGACCAAGTGATCAATCCAATAGCATAACAATGACTTAAGATTTCTCCCCCTCAACCATGGCCATAAGCTTGTATTTATAAGGCTAGATGGATAGGGTAGGTTGAGAGATTTGTGGGTGAGGTGGCCTCCAAGATCCTAGGATGGGGGATCTTGAGCTTAATAAACCCACAACAATAGGGATAAAGGAGGACATGAGGCTTATCATCTAGAAGCCTCGAGAAACTTCTCTTTTTCCCTTTTTACCCAGGGTACCGTGTTTCTCCTTTAGTGACAGAGCGGTTCTGGTAATAACCGCTTATGGACTAAGGGCCATAAGTGGTGGCACCGCTTGTGGGCAACAGAGTATGGGCAATTCAAACAAGGGTACCATGTATGGATAAAGGGTCAAGCACGGTGCTGGGAATTTGCATGAAAATATTGATGAATGATATGAGTTTCCACTCCAGAAGCTAGGATTCAAGGCAAGTAGGTATGTCAAATGTCTTATCACATGATGGTGATAGGATTTTGGTATAACAGGATGTCCCCCAAAGCATGAGTCTTAGAGGGATACGATAAAAAAGAGCTTTGAGAGAACAAGTCGTTTCCATGAGGCAAAAATGTCAGCTCAATTGGAGCATGTCTTCAAGTAGGAATCTGTAGTACATCAGTATGTTGACTCATAGACGCAAGTAACCAAACTCATGGTTGCAGACCAATACAAGGCAGATCCATGAGAGGAATAAACAAGAATGGATACTAGAATACAACGTAGATTCATGTGATAGAGGACTCAAACTTGGACATAGCTACCAGACATACAATGTAGATCTATGTCATATAGACGCAAATTTGAGCATAGCCACGACCATACAAATGTGGATCTATGCTAGATATACAAAACTCCATCGCAACCTGGGGAAAAGCAATGAGCACTTTAAACAAATACCCAAAGTCTTCGTCTCATCTTCCACAAAGTACAATTCTATCCATGTGATTACAATGATCTAAAGTCGAACATGGTAGAAACCACTTGATTACCAGCCAATGATGGGAACCGTTAACAAGTGTGAGGGAGATCACCATTAATGTCAATGATTCCCAAGGTACTCTAGTAAAATCTACCGAGTGTGAATAGATGTCCTGATGTTGAACACTCAGTCGATTCTATTGATCAAAGGTTAATGATGTGAACCTATGTCGAGAGCGAGAGAATCTGTCATTAAGGCATACATATCTCAAGGTACCAATCATTGTTTCTAAGACTATTTCTCGGATGATTAGCTAATGTCGACGAAAAAAGTCTCATCGAAGGAGGGCCATGAGGAGTCCCACATCGACAACACGAAACTCAGAACATAGTTCGGGAATGATTTGAATGTAGTAACCATATGAATGACTCAAAGATACTGACACAAAGACTATGTGGACTGCAGATGCGACACTTCTTCAGATCCCCTTTGAACATCGGGCGGCACGACAAAAGACTTGGCAGCATGACTAGACGGGACAGACACACAATGCGACAAAGGACAATGCATTATTTTGAAATACTCAAAGGAGTGACATGACTCATGAAAGTGGATCATCATGGAGATCAGCTGAATACCCAATTGACTGACATGGTTGTGCAGACAAGTGCCATGTTCAAAGGTAATGACAAACAACTGCCATTATTTGCAAAATGATTCCCTTCCCATTTCCCCCATCATGATCGATGAGTGCCTCTTTTCAGTTTTACGAGTTCAAAGAGGGTAACAAACACTCAGTATAGCTTGTTGGAAGACAAGTCCAGACTCATATGTTTTACGAACTTGAGAGAGGAGGGGTTCGATCCCAAAACAGGTCTCTCAATGTTTAATTTAATGAGTCCATTGAAAGAAAACTCGGTATCGTTCATGTTTAGAGAATCTGAACGAATACGGAAGAAGACTCCAAAGGGTCCTTTTTCGTATGATTTAGTCTCTAAGGCTCGAAAAATTATAAAATCATACCTTAGAGAACTCTTCCAGTCATGATTGGCTGGAGTGTTCCTTTTTGTAAATAGTCCTATCTGAACTGAAAAAGAGATAACCTATCGTCGGAAGGACAACTCTTCAAATACTTTTATGAGTATGAAGGAGACGAGTACTCGAAAATATTTTCGTATTTAAGGAGCCTAAAAAGAGTTTAAAGAGGACTCCATGAGGTTTCTTTACACAATGTCACTTTTTATGAGCCTAGAAAGATTTGGAAATGGACTCGACGATCTTTTCATGTTTTAAGGAGTCTAAAAAAGATGTGAAAAGAAGACTCCATGATGTTTCTTTGCACAATGTCATATTTTATGAGCCTGGAAAGATTTGGAAACGGACTTGGACCTTTGATACTAGGCTTAGAGAGCATGATCAAAGTGTCGTAATAAACGCTCATCGACCTTTTTCATTTTATGAAAGTACGAAAAAGACATAAACAAACTTTCAAAACTTCTTGCTAGAGTTCTCCTATCCTGCAATAGTCTCAGAAACAAGTGTTAAATGCATTTACAACTAACATTAGGGATTACGACAGATAAATTTTGACCAAAATATGATTTTACATCAAAACTATAGCGAGTCAGACCCAAAAATGCCTATGTAAGTCAAGTAAATAGTAAAAATCAAACCATTTCACTATTTACCTCTAGCGGAGAGCACTTGGAGCATTTTCTTAGCCAGATCTTCCACATCTGATACCAGGAGCTTCCACCATCCGTTTTCAGCATCGTCAGTTGCAGGTAATAGCTAAGATCCTTATCTTTCATTTCATAGCATCTATTTTGAGGTTTGGTGGGGTTTTGGGTCCATATGGCGAGCCCTAAAACTCAAAATGCGGGCACCGCGGCTACCCCTTGCGGGATACGTGATTCCACCCTAGAATCGTGCCAACAATATAGTGGACAAGCAGTGCCACCTCCTGTCTCCAATAGTGCACGGGCGGTGCCGATCGTGGATAAGTTAAACAAATAGTATGGCCAAAATAACTTCATTCTTTTGATTGTTAATGATTTAAGGATGATTCTAATGCATACCATTGTGGTTTTTGGTAGGTCTAGATTGCTCAAAACATGGTGATATGGAAGGAAAGAACTCATGACAATGAGGATGTTGCTACTGAGAGAAATGTGGGCTATATTGCCGCATTACGGGACTGTGGGCTCTTGAAGTTATTTAGGACCCCAAGCATGGTGTCGCACGAATGGCTACTGGAACACATACTGCAGATGTGGAATCCAAAGTAGCATTACTTCGAGGTGGGGGCACACATACTTATAGTGGAGGTAGAGGATATCTACTTCCTCACTAGTCTATCGAGATGGGTTGCCCCCATCTCATTGAAAGGTACCTATGGCGGGGACATTACTACCAGGGAGCTTATAAATTGACACTGTGCACCAGGAACAGGTACATCAGGGAAGAATATCCCCATCAAGGCAGTGACGAATAGGGCTCTACGGACTGTCTTTTTTACTATGCAGAGGGTGGACGAAAGTCAGGGTGTGCACTAGGCTTCCAGGGCACACATGATGTATGCCATAGAGGCTATGGCACCCACGGTGTCCAATTGGGCGGAAGCAATGCTTCCAATCTTCAAGGATCAACTGACTAAGTGTCGACAAGGAGTGTTGAAGCAGTTCATCTTTGGTTCCATCTTAGCCTGCTTATTTTTCGAGCAGGTTCCACAAATGAGGCCACAGGTGACCTTTCAAAGTCTGAGAGCATGGGATCCCCGTATGCTGAGGTGGGTCCAGGTCATGGCTCGCACAGGAGCGGGTAGGGGAAGGGTGAAGTTTGGTGATTCGTTCTTCAGATGGCTATGGGATCAGATCCTCATGGTTGAGGACTACGCTTACGTAGGAACGGACTTCACAGGAGATCCTGACCTACCACTCCCACCTGGAGGACAGTGGGGTGACATCGGTAAGAAGCAAGAAACCCTAAAATGGATGAAATGTTTTTATGTTTTTTATGTTTTATACTTTTTATGTTAAGTGACAAGACCTATATATTCTCATGCAGATGTTGGAGCAGTGCGACCTGGAGGAGAATTTCCATTAGATAGGTGAGCAGGAGCTCGCTTTGTACCACATGGTGATGATATCACCAGGGAGTTGGAGGAGAACCTAGAGAGGTTGACTTTGGACATCCCAGATGCTAACATAGATGACCTCCCGATGAGATATCAGAGATCCATAGTGGGAGTACCCGGCCGATTCAGTAGGATGTTGCGTAGGGTAGCTCAAGTAGTGATGTGCTATCACGAGCACCACTAGTGTACGAGATATGTACTGAAAGTTGATAGCTTCAGGATTTTGTATGATGATTTTTCCTGAAAGCCTACATGCTTCAGAGGAAGTCTCAAAACCTATTTTTGTAAACTTTTTCATATATATATATATATATAAACTTTCACACGGTGTTTAAATGTTTCAAATGGAAAATGCATTTTCTATGAGTTTTACGTGTCTCTAAATGTTTATTTACAATGGCCCATGTTTGATTTACTATCATGAATGGGAAATATGCCAGTATAGGATGTAGTTAGCCAATGAGTTAGCGACTACATTATGTTCCCTAGGGATATTCCTATAAGTAATAGTTTTGAATGATCTTTCTAACAAACGCACTCTCCGGAATAGGCGGAGGAGTACCGGGTTCCTAATGGTGTAGACATGGTTCAAATGGCGAACCACAAGCTGCGAGTCCATCAAGACTACTAGATCACGAACATCCTGGGAGGCAACTTTAGTCAAAAGACCGATGACTGCTTCATACTCGGCGATGTTATTAGTAGCGGCCTATACAAACCGCTCTTGAACTGACCAAATCTTCAGCCGGGGAATAGAACCCAAGCAATCGAGGCGATATTCAAGGTGTGGCGGCAAGCAAGCACTGTCAGTGAAACCGTAGAAATCCATCTGCATGACCAAAACATGGTATAAACAGATGTGGACATGAAGCTCAAAACCATCTTGAAAATACTAAAAGCACACTGAAATCTAATCAATATACATATATACAAGATACTACCCAAGAAAACCTAGGCATAGTACCTTTTTAGGTACAACCCATTGCGAGGTTTCCTCAAAGGAATCCCATCATAATCAACGAGCTCGTAAGCTCCTTTCTCTAACACCTTGGAAATAATGAAAGGTCCGTACCACATGGATTCGAACTTACCCTTCACTAGTTTGTCGTATGTCTGGTCATAAGTCAAGACTAGGTCACCCTCGTTAAAGACATGAGGCTGGACGGATTTATCATACTACACCTTGATGTGTTTCTTATGCGCCTCATTAGCCAAGGAATCATCTCTGTGAGTCTCGTCAAGGTTATTCAAGGATAAAAATATTTCTTCCTTCGTGGAAGTGTCTGGGAGAAGTTCAACGGCAAGTTGTAAAGATGGAATCTGACATTGGATGGGTAAGACAGCTTCAAGTCCATAGACAAGTTGGAATGGTGTGAAACCAATAGATGTTTTCACAGAAGTTCGATCACTAGTACAAGTGATCAATTTTGCCACGGAAAAACGTGGCAATATCCACGGAAAAGCGTGGATATTGCCACGTCTAAGTGTTTTTTTTCCGTGGAAACAATTTCGTCGCAATAGAGACGACCCCTAATTTGCGTTGCAAGAGCGACAATGTTCTATATTTCGTTAGATGTCTAAGCCGTCGCTATATCCACGTCTGGCCATCTCTGTATCCATGCCTGGCCATCACTGTATCCATGCCTGGCCGTCTCTGTATCCACGGCTAGCCGTCGTTGTATCCACGGCTGTGAAATTTTTTAAAAAATTGTCGTCGCTTAAGAGACGGCTATAACTGTTTAAAAAAAAAAAATACAAATTCCATAAGACCAATTCCATGTGGAAGTAGGTCATAATCCGTACATAATTAGTATACCCCCCTCACATGCATACATACATCTCGCACATCTTTATCTCATGCTTCATTACAATTTATAGCACCCCTGGGCGGTTATC
>LPNX010414863.1:50540-65763 GCA_001517045.1 Pseudotsuga menziesii | reverse complement strand
AAGTAAATTTTCAGAAATGGAATTTATTTTTTCACTTTTGAAGAGGCCCCCTGTGATTTCCTTCAAGGACATTTGCAAGGTCCCACAAATGTTTATTTCAAAAATCATGGGTAAATATTTTCTCCCACAACCCATGAAATTGCTCCTCATGGGGGCATAGTAGGGGAACTTTACAGGGTCCCTGTCCCTCAAAATATGACGAAAATGAAAATTGAATTGGGTCAAATGAAAGAGGAGAATGAGAGGAAGAACCTAGAACTAAGAGCTCTAAACTTAAGTGCTTGAATCTTCCTCAATCTTTACCTGAAATGTAGAGGTAAGTTGGTAATGTCGTAACATTGGATTAAACGGTAATTTTGAATATTAAAATGAATTATTTTTTGACATTTTAAACCTTTTTCACCCAAATATATTTTTCAAAAGTTCCTAGTTTAGCTTTATGGGAGTTATTTTGTGGGTTTTCGTTTAATGTAGTTCATGGGAGTGATATTTTTTTATTCTTTTGTAAGTTGGTGAAGTTTTGTAACTTGCTTTATTGACATTTTATCACCAAATAATCACTTATATCTTGAGTTAATTATGCTCGAACTAGCATATAGGCATATCTATGCATCTATCACTACATTGTGCATTGTCAACCTTTTTCATTTTCACCTTAGGATCCACCCCACCATGTTGTGAGACTTCCCATCTTTTAGTTTAGTTTTCATAAGGATGGTGGTAGAAGGCTATCAATCATGGGTATCCTAGTTAATACCTTTGTTGTCTTTTTGTTCCCATGCTAATATTTTCTCATAGGTTTAGGAGTCATCGTCGTTCACCTTGATAGTGAGTTTTGAACTGCATGATTCTCTCTCCTCACTTTCTGGCCTTCCCATGATGAAATATGAACATGCCATCCACCCCTCCACGTTTAAACCTATAATCTTTTAACATGGAGAGGAAACCCGTCGCTTAAGCGGCACTTAGGAAAAAAAATCGTCGCTTAAGCGACACTTGGAGGAAAACCGTCGCTTAAGCGACACTTAGGAGGATAGCACTTTTAGCGCCGTCGCTTAAGCGATGCTTATGCCCATTATTTCAAAAAAAAATTAATCTTTCTGATTTTTGGCACGGTTAAAATAAAAAATCCACGCGCCGTCGGAAAAAACCGTCGGATTTTGGATCAAAATCTAGTAGTGAAAAAATAACTATGCTTGCTATGGACCTATTTCATTTTTTCACAAGATTTAAATAGGAAGGGAACTATGCTTAAGGAATCCTACTTCATTTTTTAACGAGATTGAAATAGAAAATGAACTATTTTCTCCAACCTGTTTCATTTTTTAACGAGCTTGACACATAATAGGAACTTTACTCATGGACATTTGTTTCATTTTTTAACGAGCTTGATGCAGAATAAGAACTATGCTCACAAAGTTGCTCTTACCCAACATGATATATATATATTGGTAGGTTTCCCCTATTACATAAAAGATAGCCGCTTAACTCCAGTATGACGTCCATAAACTAGAGCCATTCTCCCCAGCTGAGTCACCACTTTTGTTAGCTGGAAATAAGCACCTCCTATGGACAAGAGCTGGTTCCCTAGTCTGAATGGTTCAGATCTAGAACAAAAAACACACAACAAATGTTAAAATTTCCCTAGATGTGGTTAGTCAATTGAATGAAATGCCATGATACTTGTCTCAAAGGTTTTCCTCGCTATCCTCAAAGAAGAACCTATAAAATATGGGGAAAAAAGAGAAATATGATAGCATACAATATAATCTACTAGATCTATGCTTGTGACCAAGGAATCAAGTAATACATACAAATGATACAACATATATGGGAAATAAAATACATTTTTTATTATAAATTATTGGAGATACTACAACCTTTATGCCTTCGTGATGAGAGTTCCTTCCAATGGATCCTTGCCTCTAACTTCACCTTTCCTCCAATAGCTTAAGAATTATTTTGGCAGAGTGTGGGTATGCAACACAATTCTTCCTCCTTTCTCCCATGGGGGATGAGATAGTATTTAAAGGCATGGGAGGATAATTATGGTTGAGGATATCATGGGTGAGGTGGAGATAATATCCAAAAATAGAGGATCTTGAGCTCTATGTGGTTCCTAAACCATAGGGATGAGGATCCATGCAGGAAAACTTCGAGAAGCCTATCGAAGTTTCTTTTTTTTCCTTGAAAAATGGAGCACTGCTCCTTTAATGAAGCAAATAGGCGGTGTTAATGGGGTAATGCTTCTTGAATTAAGGCTAGAGTTGGTGGCACCACTTCTTTCTCATGTATGAGGAGCATTTCTGACTTGGGTAATGCTTCTTTTCAATGGGGTGGAAGCATTACCAACTCAAAACAAGGAAAAATTTGAAGGGGATAATTGAACCTTCATTTCTCTAGGGAAAACTTTGAGGGATTGGAGCAAAAAAGAGAATAACTATCTCATAACATGAGGGTGACAACATTTCAGTATAACAGAATTCCCCCAAAAGTATGATGGGTAGAGGCAAACGATAGGCATAATACTTTGATAGAAGAAGGTATAGTATCGAGGCAAAGGTCCAAAGGTCGAAACTTCTCAAACATTGCCAACTTTTTTCAGCCCCTTTTGATACATGTACCAAGTCACTCACAACATGGTTTCCAACCATTACAATGCAAATCCATGTGAGATAGAAAATTTCATGGCCACTAAAATACAACAAAGATTGTGACGACCCCAATCAATAAAAAAAAAATCCTATCAAGAAAACATCTTATACCTTCGATACAACCACATGAAAGCTTTACCTTGTAACCATGACAGGATGTACCTTCAGTTGTACTACAAATGCTAATAATAACATAAACTTCTAGATCTAAACATGCTTACAATGCATTCTAGTTTTACATAAATATGCATTCCTCTCAATAGAGGAATACTTATGTGCATCTTTTAAACTATCATTTTGTAACATAACCAATTTTCTTTAACCCCATTTCAACATACATTGACTTGCAACTTCTTAAAAAACATATGGGTCTCTAAGGGGCTTAAAATAACTATTTCAATATTTAATCCTTATCCATAATGTATCCATCATCAACAGTACTGAGTTAATAGAACTACAATCCCTTCAAGGAAAGATGCTCTTATTTGAAGGACTAATCATTCTTTATTTCTAACTAATGAAGCATAAAAGGTACCCTTTCATTCATCTCAGAGGCATATATTTACAATTTTCAATCAACAATATATACAATATCTTAATGTAATTAAAATAAACTATTATTCATAACCTTAAGAGGTTTAGTACACAAGAATTTTGTCATCACAGTGCCTTTAAACAATACTAGTGTCTCGACAATAATCATTATGATACCAATAAATTTCCTTGATGATCCTTTCTAAAGTATTAAATCCATTGAAAAGGTTACAGAACAATATTATAAGTACACAACACAATACAAGCAAAATGAACATTTAGACACAAAAACCAGAAAGACACCAATATAGGTGGTTCACCCAATCCATGTGTTACATCCACCAAACTGTCACATCCTGTGATATCTATTCTAGTAAAAGGTTACAATACGCAACATCATTGTTGCCATGCTTTCTTTTCATTATCCTCATAGACTCTCTCCTTGGGAGTAATTTTTAACTATTGAATACTAAGGTAAAAAAACCTGTGACATGAATTTTAACATGTTCTTTTTGTATCCTAAACAAGAATGATGTGAAGTATTATTACTCAATCCTAGTGAAATACCTTCACCCAAGTAAATTTCATATATTTTTGTCATACCATTAAGGTACATCAAATTTGGGATGATTATATGTGAGTATGATTATCTATATTTATTTCATATATGTATATATTTGTTTAAACTTTAAGCTTCATTTAAGAACACCTCTACAGTATAGAGATTATGGTACGCTTGCCTATATCCATACAAGGCATGGGAATATAAAATCAAATTAAAACTATTCATTGCATATTTCAATCTATTGTTAATTGGGTATGGAATTTATAACCCTTGAGACAAGGTTCATACGAATATATATATATATATATATATATATATATATATATATATATATATAATTCACATAAATAACTAATAGACTTAAGTTCCTATCAAATTAATATATCTATGCCTAGTTCAAAATGCAGCTAGGGTATAAATTCCTAGACCAAAAAATGGAAACGTTATTTAAGGAAAAAAATTAAGTTCCTTATCCAAAACATTCCATAAGAAAATAAACTGCACGCGAAGGATTGGGAATCAAATGATGCATTTATATTAGATCGATCCAACATACAATGCATGTGTAGGATTGGACATCAAACGGTGGGTTCAGATCCAAGTCGATCCAACATACAATGCACACGCAGGCTTCGAAAACAAATGTTGAGTTTAGATCCAAGTCGATCCAACATACAATGCACATGCAAGCTTGGAAATCAAATGGTGGGTTTAGATCCAAGTCAGCCCAATATGCAATGCACATGTGGGCTTGGAAATAAAATAGTGGGGTTTAGATCCAAGTGTATTCCTTAGTAAATAAGAACTGAGATGTTCTAAATCAAAACACAGGTGTATGGGAACACCAATCCAAAATGCATACCAGATCACATTCACTAAAATCCAAGTATATTTTAAGACCCCTTACCTCAAATGAAAGCGATCCAAATGTACATAGTATCAAGCTGTAAAGAATGCAAGCAATTTATATCCATAATATGGATCACAAACTCCAAATGCATGTAACTAAAATGTCCATCGAATCATGGATTTTGCTAAGATTCCCTTTCTTGAGTAAATGCCACTAGAGATCGATCAAGGATTCTGATGAAACAAAATTTCTTCATGTCTCAAGAACTGATGTTTTATTGGGTGGAGATCACTAAGAGGAATCTATTAATCTGCCATAGTAATGTAGGAACTAAAACACAGTCTCATCAGAGATTTTAGACAAGTAAGCATGAACATGGCATAATGGTGCTGCAATTGGAGTAGCAGCTCTGTATAATCAATAAAGGATGAGTAATACAATACAATAATCATGTAATATGCATGAATTCCAAGACAATTTGAATTCCCAAGGAGGTCATTCGAATTGAATGAATGGGTGTAGATTAACTAACTATAAGCCACAGTAAACACACTAGTTAACCAGCTGATCAAGTCCTGCTAACTTGACTAAGTCCTAACTAAAGTCAGAGTGCAATGAATGACTGAGTCTAACTGAAAGTAGCTCAGACACATGTCACTTCATGCCAACCAACAAGTGGTAGTGCATAATTAACTCCAATGAACCCTGATGAGGTTAACTAAAGTCAAACTAGCCATCAAAGGTGGTTGGAGGTGACCTTGTTGAATATTAATAAAATAATCAATATAATGAATGGAAGTGCCTTCACCACTCAGCTTAACTAATTGTAACCATCAGTTATCAATTAGGTGCATTTATGACACTTAGATCACTCCCAGAGTGCTCCAGTTAGACTCCCCAAATGAAGGAGAAGGATTAGTTGGCCTCCTTGACTAAAGGTAGGCATGGGTGTGCTCATGTTGATGTCATACAATGCTCTTCTAATGCTAATTAAGTGAATAAAAATTAGGATAGTGGTTTAACAAATCCAAATTGACCAAATTAAGTGTGCATGGTGGGTAAATGTCTCCAACACCCCTCATAAAGCTATACTTAGGAAAAGTAGAAACATAAAGTGCATGAAATGCTAGGACCCTGAAAACTAAGGCCATAGGTCACCCTATACAATAATGAAACTCAAACAATGCTCAAAAATAAATATAAGTGAGGAAAAGAGGGAAAACCCAGTGGGATAACCTACCCGTCAAGATGAACACTGAAAGTAGTATGATCACCCTGATGAAATCACCCCCAACAATGAATGGAGGTAAGTGAACTTATTTTCTAAAAATCTCTTGGTGAATATGTCTGCAATCTGCTCATCAGTCAGGCAATATTACAGAATGATGGTCCTTTCATGCACTAATTCCATGATATAGTGCATGTGTATCTCTACATGCTTGGTCGTCTTCCTGGTAACTAGATATGTGGATATATTAATACCACTTTGATTGTCATAAAAGAGGATAGTGGACAAAGTAATACCAATATCAAACTCTGAAATAATTCCTTGCAACCAAACAACTTTGATACAAGCATTCACCGCTCCTTGGTACTCAGCCTTTGATGAAGACAATGCTATGGAATCCTACTTTTTTCTAGACCATAAAATGGGGCCACCACCAAACATGAAGACATATCCAAAAGTAGACTTTTGATCAATAGAATCACCCGCTCAATTGGAATATGTGTAACCAACCAGCTCTAGCTCAAAGTATGCAACATAGTGAATGTCGTAGGTCTTGGTTCTGTGAATATACTGGAGGATCCTCTTGGATGCTTTCAAATGAATATCATGTGGATACTTCATGTATCTTTAGATATCATTCATGGCATAATAGATATCAGGTCGAGAATGAGTCAAGTAGAGCAAGCTACCTATCAGCTGTCGATAAATAGTGTGGTCCATGGGAGGTGTGATTTTTCCTTCTTCAAGGTTGATCCCTAAAAGGAAAGGGAATGGAGAAGCCATACATTTAGCCATGTTAAAATTTACTAATATTTCTGATATTTATTTGGACTGAGTGACCATTATCTCATCAGAATGTTTCTCAATTTTGAGCCCCAAAAATTGCTTCAAGAGCCCAAAATCGCTCATTTCAAATGCATTGTGGAGAGAAGTTTTGATGACTGAAATAGAAGTAAATGTGCTACCTGTAATCAGTAAGTAATAAAAATATAAAAAAATAATAATCAAATGACCATCAAACTTCTGTATATACACAGTTTCATTTATTTACACCTTTGGAAGTTTTGCGAGAGAAGGAAGGCATCCATCTTGGAATACCACTCTCTTGGGGCCTGTTTTAACCTGTATAATGACTTCTTTAGCTTAAAAACAAAATATGTATCAGAAATTTATCCCTTAGTATGCTTCATGTATATCTCCATGCATAAATTAATACTTAACATCCATATGATGCACTTCCCAGTGCTTAGATGCAGAAATTGCCAAAACAAGGCGGAAGGAGTCCATTTTTGCAAGTGGTGCAAAAGTATCATGGTAGTCCACACCTTGGACCTAGGAGAAACATTTTGATACCATCCTTGCCTTATATATTTAGGTTATTCCATCAACAGCAACCTTATTCTGAAACACCCACTTGCATTGAACCAGTTTCCTCCCCGGAGGAAGAGAGACTAGCTCCCAAGTGGTCTTTTTCTGAAGAGAATTCATCTCTTCATCCATAGCAACTTGCCATATCGGATCCTTCCAAGCATGGTATTAAGACTTAGGGTATAAAATTATCATCAAGTAACAATATTTTTATATAAAATAATTAGGACAAGAGAGCGCAATACCTACTCTTTGGAAATCAAACCGGGTTCTCCTTGGATCATCCAGATTTCCAATGTCATCACCCTCAAAGGAGAGTGTCTGTCGGGCCGAAGTTGGGAGATGATTTTGTAATTCAGGTTCTGATTAGGAATATGATGTTTTATTTTCAATAATATCATAAATCATAGGATCCAAATCAGGTTCATCACCCCCAATTATATCATCCAGATATTTAGTAGAATAGCAAGGAAATTCAGCAGTTTTCTCCTTCACTAGTTCTACCTCCTGAAGAGGTTCATCGAACTTGGCACGTATTTAGATGATGATATGTTTTGTTTTTATATCCAAAATATTGAAACCTTTAGATTCATCAGGATATCCAATAAACATACATTCTATTCTTTGCATTTACAAAGCCCTCCTTTTATCAAGTGAAATTCGGGCCCATGCAGTGTACCCAAACACCCTCAGATTCGACACATCCGACTTGTGTCCGAAATATGCTTCGAAAGGGGTTTTCCATTTCAAATATTAGTGTGGAAATATATTATAAATATATTATACAGCATGCATGGCTTAATCCCACAAATTTGTAGCCAACTTCTTTGATTCCAACATACAGATGGTCATCTCCTTGAGAGACCGATTCTTCCTCTCCGCTACATTGTTCTGCAGGGGAGTGTAGCGGACTGAATGTTGGATCTGAATACCACTTTGGGAACATATATGTAGTAAATAATTACTGACATAATCCCCACCATTATCATATCTCAATATATTGATATTTTCTCCAGATTCATTCTCAATCAAGGACTTCAATTTAGTGAATGTTTCCAAGACTTTCGACTTCTTTTTGATAAAAAAGACCCATGTGTATCTAGAAAAGTAATAAATGAAAGTAAGAAAAGACCTTGATACATTAATTAATATTATAGGCATGGGACCACTGATATCAGAATGTATCATTCCCAAGATCCATGATGCTTGGCTTGCCTTCCCCCAATCGAACTTATGCTCAGGGTTATTTTCAACAACACAGCCCTTGCAAATTCCAGTGGTAGCTTTGATGACAGGGAGGCCTTAAACAATAGAATTATTCTGTAATTGGTACAAATATTTGAATTTCATATTGATGAACCTCTCATTCCACAGTCTACTAACTTTATTTCCATGATTCAGTAATGCGGTGAGCTTTGCATCTGCCACAAACTAGGAGAAATCATAAGGTTTTGCATGATGGTTTGCAAGGCCTTTTGCTACAAGTTTTTCGGATGCAATTTTTGTGATCTCTACATCATATGGGCTAAAGGATACTATCTGAGGCACTCCCATATGTTTCATTTGATAAACACTTAGGAGTTTTGATGCAAGAGATGGTACATACAGAACATTGGAAAAATAACCATGCTCAAGATCTACAGTACCTTGTCCTTTGGATATGATTGTGGATTCATCTCCCATTGGGAATGTATTTTATGGTCTCCAAATATGAGAAGGAGTATCTTTCAGCCATCATGTGGTTCAAAGCTCCATAATCTATCAAGAGTGGTTTGGACATATAATTGCTTGCCATGAGGGCATGACCTCTTTCATGTTGTGGTTCCTGATCTTGCTAATCTCTCCTTTGAAAGATTTCTAGAAGATTGATGTGATTTTTCTCAAGAAGAGAAGTAGCTTCATCAAGTTTATTTTTCATGTAGACATGTTCAGGGTGGAAGCCCTTCCTGCAATATGCACACTTGACTTTTTCCTTCCCATTATTCCCTTTTCCTTTGTTCTTATTCGAGCCAAAAGGCTCTTCATGCTTCTAGTTTTCAACTTTAGGCTTAGGAGCTTCGAATTTCATTTTTGGGTTCTTCTGCTGCTTTCCATTACCCTTTATATCTTTGGGCCTTGAGACATAAAGGGACTGATCACAGGAGGATCTGAAGATCCCCATATGGAAAAGCTTATCATGTTCACTTGTTAGGGACTCAATGAAGGCATTGAGTGAAGGAATCTTCCATCTATGGGTTGAGCTTCCCCGCACAGAATGTAGAGAAAAATACCAAATAATTAGCTCCAAGTTTGGAGAGAATGGCGAGGATGAGCTGATCATCCTCCTTCTCCACCTTACATTGCTTCAACAGTAAGACAATATGCTTCAACTTTGTAAAAAAATAATTTAAGCTCTCGAAATTGGACGGATGGAGAGACATCAAGTCGTTTTCAAGATAGTAAACTCTCAAATCATCCTATTTTCTATATAGGGTGTCCAATTTGTCCCAAATTTCCTTTGGATTCTTCAATCCCAAGAGATGGAAAAGAAGATCCCGGGAAATAGAGAGGCACAATAATCCAAATGCTTCATCTTTCTTGTTCAATAATATCGCTTTGTTTATCACATGAGTATGCTCTTCTTCAGTGTCCATAGTGACCCAATAGAGTCCTCTGGCATGTAGTTGGATCTCAATATCTCCTTTCCATGAGTGGAAATTGAACGAAGTCAAGAGTTCGATGGAAGAAGCCATCTCAAACTATTGTAGCGAATTATTTTCACCTATTAGAACCTACCCTGGGGGCTTCACTTATTGACCAATATCCTATCATTTTATTTCATATTGTAGGTTTTAAAATTATAAAAAATTGAACCAATATATTGCAGGTATTGGGGGGGATGAGGGGTTTAAGATGGGGGTGGGTAGGGTGGTTTATAAGGATTGAGGTATAAAAAGGGGTGGGGAGGAGGTTTTAATTATTGGAAGGGGGTTTCAATAAAAATACTTTGGGGCAATATCTCTAGAAATTAATGGTATTCTTTAATATCCCATGATTGCATGTGCTATGTGAGAGGTTCACTAAGTGAAGTCCCTATGAAATCTACAAATCACAACAAAAGGGGAACCATAAGGTCGGATAGCCTATACATTTTAGGCTTTCATCACACCCAACATAACTGATCAACAATTTCCTTACTTGGGGTATTAAGTGGTAAGCCTTGGCGTTTGGTGTAATGAAGGGAATTTTGAGCTTTTGCTCAATTTTTCATGCAAGATCTATCACAAAACATGTTTTGAGAGATATGAGATTCGTCCCACTGTAAACTCTAATACCATATTAATTTCTCATAGTAATCTAGGGAGTAAAACACAATCTCATAAGAGATTTTAGACAATTAAGCATGAAAATGGCATACTGGTGCTGCAATTAGAGTAGCAGCTCTGTATAATCAAAAAAGAATGAGTAATACAATACAATAATCATGCAAGATGCATGAATCCCAAGACAATTCAAATTCCCAAGGAGGTCATTTAAATTAAATGAATGGGCATAGCTTAACTGACTGTAAGCCAGAGTAAACACATTAGTTAACCAACTAATCAAGTCCTATTGACTCAACTGAGTCCTAACTGAAATCAAGGTGCAATGAATGACTGACTCTAACTAAAATTAGCTTAGGCACATGTCACTGCATGGAAACCAACAAGTGGTAGTGCATCATTAACTCCAATGAACCTTGATGAGGTTAACTGGAGTCACACTGGCGATCTAAGGTGGTTGGAGGTGCCCCTATTGATTCTAGTTCATTAAATATTAATAAAATAATCGATATAATGAATGGAGGTGCCTTAAACACTCAACTTAACTGATTGTAACCATCATTCAACAATTAGGTGCATTTATGACACTCAGATCACTCCCGGAGTGCTCCAGTGAGCCTCCCCAAATGAAGGAGAAGGATTAGTTGGCCTCATTGATTGAAGGTAGGCGTCGGTGTGGTCATGATGATGTCATACAATGCTCCTCTGATGCCAATTAAGTCGATAAAACTTATGATAGTGGTTTAACAATACCACATTAACAAAATTAAGTGTGCATGGTGTGTAAATTTCTCCAACATAATCTTTGTCACAGGAGATGAAAGTAGAGCTCCTCGTACCAGATATGAGGCAGATTTCCTTCTCTTGGAACTAGTTCTCTTTCGAATAATTGACATCTATTTATATTTTTTGCAGAATTCAAATGTCTCATGTTGAGGGAGAAATCGATGGCTTTGAATAACATATTTGTCACATCTTTCCCCTTAAATCGATGAGGATCTGAAATAGATGGTTAACTTATAGCAGGGTAAGATGATCCATCAACACGATCTACTCGAATAAACTCAAGATTTGGAATTGAAAAAGATTTCTATGCATACAATATTCTCCATGAATGGAATGAGCAGTTTTGCAGATCTCCCCCCCCCCTTCCATACCCCAAACATCTCTTCCCTTAAGAAGAGATCCCTCCCCAAAATTCATGCCCTGGTAACTAATTCCCTCTACCGTCACACTAACGAATTTTTACTCACCTGGATATATCTCTTACAACAAAATCCCATGAAATCAATGGCGTGGTTGATTTCAAGGAGATTGGCTTGGGAAAAAGCCATTAACTTTCTTAAATAATAACATTATTTCAATGGTGATCCATCCATTTCCAAAACATAACGCAATATTTCTATATAATATAACTATGCCATCTCCAAAGGAGACAACTGAGGTATGTGTGACTCCTACATGTTTCCAAAAAATAATCAAAGAAAAAGGTTGTTAATTAAAGGTATATAACACACCATTTGGATCAAACGTCAATCTATTCCTTTTCTTTGTATGCCCAATATATGGTTGTTATTTTAGTTAATAATATCCAATGATACAAGTGGCGAAACGAGCTTACAAGTTTTTTTATAGGGAGACAATCCCCATGATATTCTCCAAGTAGAAACTGTAAGATAAGAATATGGCTTCCACGTTTCTTCAAAGGAACCACCTTGCCTCGAAATATCCCATAACTAACTCTCCACTACAAGTCTTATAATCATTTTAAATTTCTAGCATTGAGTGTTGTTTCCTTTTGGTTATTAAAATCAATTTGGAGGAAACACCCCCTTTTCTCATAATTGTGCAGACCTTTCTCAAAATTTCTTTTATATAATCTAGTATTTGCCTCAGCAATGTAGCTCTATACTTGTCAATAGGAAATATGGCTTCCCATTTGTCATTAAAGGAATATTATTAGCTAAAGGTAGCATTTTCATTCATTAATTTATATCAAGGATACTCCATATATATTCGTACATGTATCTATGTATATAGAGTATATTTTGTATCTATACTTATAAAAGTAAGTCACTTCCATTAAAGTATTATCAATACTTTCTTTGAGAATTGTTCATGTAGCTAAACCTTTAGAATCATATCATCTTTAATTAATATTAAGATGACTATAGTATAATATATTTATTTAATATAAAGCTTGAGCTTATTAATATAGGTTATAGGGGAAAATCCTTGGTGCTTGATGCCTTAAGGCATATTAGATAGAATTATCCTCAAAGACCTAAAAGGTAGGTTAGTCTACTAAGGACTTACCTCAACCTGGGCTGAAACCTTAGGTCATTAACGAAAATGTTTATTCTTCTTCCAATTCCCAATGATCCACTAATCGTTTTAACCTTTCCCTCTAGTGGATTCAGTTGTTCGTCTATTAACTTGCATCAATGTATTAAGTCTCCCAAGTTTATAAATTAGGGAATTACTTCACCTAACATACAAGGTTTTCTTTATGGGGCCTTGGCCTTTAGATCCTAAACAGAAAATAAGTACAAAAAACATTTAGAAATTACAAAATATTCAGGGGTATACAATAGGGATATTACATCCTTTCCCCATTAAAAATAACATCATCCTTGGTGTTCTTGTTTATTCAAAACAATCCCATCCCTCCCTTGACTAATCGTTTCTTGCTTTGTCCTATTCTAATCTCCTTCAATCTTTCTGATCTTTGCATGTCGCAATTTGTTCAAGACCTGTAGTTTTCTCTAACAAAATTGGGTCTATCATGAAATTCATTTAGTAAAACATGTCAAAATTTTATAATTCATCTTAAAACATAAACAATGGATCCTTTTGCAAGACTACAATTGGAATTTATGTAATATATTCTAGTCTTTGTTTGTATTTTTATCATACTACATAATTATTTTTCCATAGTGTAATTGATTCATTAATAATCCATATTTACCCATCATTTGGGTGGATGTCTTTTACTAATTTTTTGTGTGGACATACGAGCTATATTTGAGGGTTCTCTCCCTTTTCATTGCTAGTCAAAATTTTTCTCCTCAGAGATATCAAAAATCATCCTATATTTCTAGATGTCAAGATTTTTCCTAGGTCTTGCCATTGATATCACGGACTCTTTCATGATTCCCCTCAAGCCCCCTCACTTGAGTCTAGGAATCTCCTTTCCACCGAGCATCCTTCTTGAGTCCAAGAAAGTTACCTTAGCAAGGTAGAGTTGGATCATCAATTTTTTTCCACACCATTTTCCTAACACCAATGTGCTCACACAACAATTATTTTCCTAACACCATTGTTCTCCCATAGCATATATTTTCCTTTTTCGTACTTACTGTCAATTACAACCTTCGACTATTTGTGACACATATAATTTGGTGCTTAACATGTTTTCATTGTTATTGCTCCATTTCATAAAACAACTTTACAGTTAGTCATAATATAATCATCATCTATTGATAACGATAAGTTCATCAATTTAATCCTCAACATTCCTTAAGTTGTAATTATTTGTACTGCTACCATTAGTCATGATTCATAGAATCTGTAACCACTAAAATAACTCCTTACTCATTTTTGAGCAATTGAGCTTCACAAGATAATTTACAATCCATGTTGATCATGACAATGGTCATAATCATGGTAAAACCCTGTAATGTTAGTTCATAATTAACATCACCCACATTTAATCCTTGGTTTATATAAACGTCCGCAATTATATCGAAAGAAAAAACATCACTCATTCTTGAGTGGTTTATGCACATTTTTTAAGCCAGGGAATTTTGTGACTAATAGTCCATTTCGATTGGTAGTGCTCCTGGAGTAAACTTGTAATGTTAGTACATAACATTATATGACATTAATTCTCTTATCATTCTAAATATTAATAGCAATTGAACATCTTTACTCACATGCCTTTTGAGTGAAGGAACCTTCCAATTCTACACAATATTAACGAATAGTAAGCTACAGACGTAGAAATATCCAGTGACCATATAATCTTATTTTCCTATTAGTGTCTTTTTAAAGGAACACCATACTTGTCAATATGACTCATCTATTTTGAGTAAACACCCCCCTTTTTCAAGCCATCTATGAATACACATGTATAAAAAAAATTATCTTTTTAGAATTTGTTAAAGGTAACAATAGGTTTAGAATACTAATTCTCCTAGATCAACCCACTCTTTTCACAAGGATTTCAACATTAGTGCAACATAATTGTAACCAACATGTTTCAAATAGCAAATAATGTCTGAATGTGAGGAGATGTATTTTGATCAAATCTCGTTACTTCTGTATGAGTACTTTCTAAGGTGTTAACCTTTCACTTAAGAACATAATCCTAAAGAGTACATATTGATACTTTACTTAATATGCCCAATATTCTAATTTTGGTATTAGATACTACAATTGTGTTATCACACATTACATGGAATGCATTGTTACCCTCAAGAGATGTGTTTTTCTAGGTTAACTACTCTGCTTTTGCTGGTTATAAATGTAGCATTTAGTTCGAGCCTAAAGTCATCCTTTCTTAAAATTTCATTCACAATACTTTGGACAACTAATAATTAGTTCTGAACCAAATCTTATTATAAGCCTAATATGTACATGCCTACAACCTTCCATACATATGAATGGTGTCTTCAAGTTTTCCTCAAGAAATGGTGATTTCTATTATACCCAATACTTTAG
>LPNX010414863.1:0-50093 GCA_001517045.1 Pseudotsuga menziesii | reverse complement strand
AGCCAATTTTCTTTAACCCCATTTCAACATACATTGACTTGCAACTTCTTAACTAACATATGGGTTTGTAAGGGGTTTAAAATCACTATTTCAATCATTAATTCTTAGCCATAATGTATCCATCATCAAAGGTGCCGAGTTAATATAACTACCATCCCTTCATGCAAAGATGCTCTTATTTGAAGGACTACTCATTATTTATTTCTAACTAGTGAAGCATAAAAGGTACCCTTTCATTCATCTTAGAGGCGTATCTTTACAATATTCAATGAACAATATATACAATATCTTAATGTGATTCAAATAAACTATTATTCATCACCTTAAGAGGTGTAGTCGACAAGCATTCGATCATCATAGTTCCTTTAAACAATACTAGTGTGCGGAAAATAAGCATTATGATACCAATAACTTTCCTTGATGATCTGTTCTAAAGTATTAACACCATTGATAAGGTTGCAGAACAATATTATAAGTACACAATACAATACAAGGTAGATGAACATTTAGACACAAAAAACAAAGAGACACTAATATACGTGGTTCACCCAATTCATGGGTTACGTCCACCAAACTATCACATCTTGTGATATTTATTCCAGTAAAAGGTTACAATCCACAACATCATAGTTTCCATGCTTTCTTTTCATTATCCTCATAGAATCTCTTGGGGAGAGTAATTTTTAACTATTGAATACTAAGGTAAAAAAAATTGTGACATGAATTTTAACTCGTTCTTTTGGTATCCTAAACAAGAATGTTGTGAAGTACCTTTACTCAACCCTATTGAAATACCTTCACCCAAGTAAATCAAATATATAATTGTAATACCATTATGGTACATCAAAATTGGGATGATTATATGTGAGTATGAATATCTATATTTATTTCATATATCTATATACATGTTTCAAATTTAAGCTTCGTTTAACAAGAGCTCTACACTATAAAACTTATGGTATACTTGCATATATCCATACAAGGCATGGGAATATAAAAGAAAATTAAAACCACTCATTTCATATTTCAATCTATTGTTAATGGGTATCGACTGTATAACCCTTAAGACGAGGTTCATACGAATATATGTATATACATGCAATTCACATAAATAACATATACACTTAAGTTCCTATCAAATTAATATATCTATGCCTAGTTCAAAACACGACTAGCGTATAAATTCATAGACCGAAAAATGACAACGTTATTTTATGAAAACCATTAAGTTCCAGATCCAAAACGTTTTGCAACAAAATAAATTGCACACGCAGGATTGGGAATCAAACGATGGGTTCAGATCGAAGTCGATCCAACATATAATGCATGTGCAAGCTTGGAAATCAAACGGTGGGTTCAGATCCAAGTTGATCAAACATATAATGCACGCGCAGGATTGGAAAACAAACGATGAGTTTAGATCCGAGTCGATCGAACGTACAATGCACATGCAGGCTTGGAAATAAAATGGTGGGTTCAGATCCAAGTCGATCCAACATACAATGCACATGCGCATTTGTAAATCAAATGGTGGGGTTCAGATCCAAGTGTATTCCTTATTAAATAAGAAATGGGGAATGATAAATCAAAACACAGGTGTACAGGAACACCAATCCAAAATCCATACTAGATCACATTCATTAAAACCCAAGTAAAGTTTTATACCCCTTACCTAAAATGGATGCGAGCCAAATGCAAATAGTATCAAGCTGTAGAGGATGCAAGCAATTTAGATCCACAATATGGATCACAAACGCCAAACGCATGTAACCAAAATGTCCATCGAATCACCGATTTTCCCCAGATCTCATTTGCTGAGTAGATGCCACTAGAGATCGAATAAGGATTCTAGTGAAACAAAACTAGTTCATGTCTCAAAAACTGATGTTGTATTGGGTGGAGATTGCTGAGAGGAATTGTTGTCATAGCTGATGAAACTAGAGCTCCTTGTACTAGGTCTAAGGTAGATTGCCTTCTCTTGAAACTGGTTCCCTTTCGGATGATTGACATCGATTTACGTCTTTTGTAGAATTTAGATGTCTCAAAAGGAGGGAGAAATCGATGGATTTGAATGAAATATTTGTCACACCCCTCCCCTCCAATGGATGGAGATATGAAATAGATAGTTAACTTGCAGCAGGGAATGATGATCCATCAACATGATCTACTCGAATAAACTCAAGATTTGGACTTAAAAAAATTTCTATGCATACAAATATTCTCCATGAATGGAATGAGAGATTGTGCATATCTCCCCCCCAACCCTTCCATACCTGGACATCTCTTCCCTTAAGAAGCAATTCCTTCCCAAAATTCACACCCTGGTAATTAATGCCCACTACCATTGCACTAATATATTTTTCCTCACCTGGATATATCTCTTACAACAAAACCCCATGAAATCAGTGGTGTGGATGATTTCGAGGAGATTGCCCTCGGAAAAAGCCATTAAATTTCTTAAATAATAACATTATATCGATGGTGATCCCTCCCATTCCAAAACATAATGCAATATTTCTATATAATATAATTATTCCATCTCCAAAGGATACAACTGAGGTATGTGGGACTCCTACACGTTTCCCAAAAATAATCAAATAAAAAGGTGGCTACTTAAATGTATATAACACACAATTTGGCTCAAACGCCAATTTATTCCTTTTGCTTGTCTGTTCATGAAGCAAGTTCAAATTTTATGTTCCATAACAAATTTGACTACACTAATCTTGTATCTTCCAATGGGGAGAGTCCATTAATTAGTAAGCATCAAGGAACTATTTGTTCATTTTGTAATGGGGAAGAAGACAGAACCCAGCTTTGCAATCTCTATCCATCCCTCCGTGTAAAGCTCATGGGTCACCTCTTTCCAACTAGAACTTTCCGACTATAAAAAAAAACCCATTTGTCAACCCACTAATTAGTTGGAATTAATATTGTGTTTAGGATACCTACCTATTTCATAGAGGACACTACCTTTTACCTTAGAGAGGTCTATCAAGCCTAAATTCTAGAGAATGCATGAACTCGGGTCTATGGTTGTTATTTTAGTTAATAATATCCAATGAGACAAGTGGAGAAATGAGCTTACTAGTTTATTTAGAGGGAGACAATCCCCATGATCCTCTCCAAGTAGAAACTGTAAGATAAGAAGACAACTTCCACGTTTTTTCAAAGGACCTAACTTGCCTCAAAATATCCCATAACTACTTTTCCACTACAAGTCTTATAATGATTTTAAACTTCTAGCATCGAGTGTTGTTTCCTTTTGGTTATTAAAAGCAATTTGGAGGAAACACCCCCTTTTCTCATGATTGTGCAGACCTTTCTCAAACTTGCTTTTATATAAGCTAGTATTTTCCCCAGCAATGTAGCTCTATAATAGTCAATGGGAAATATGTCTTCCCATTTGTCATTACTGGAATATTATTAGCCAAAGGTAGCATTTTCGTTTATTAATTTATATCAAGGATACTCTATATATATTCGTACATGTATCTATGTATATAGAGTATAGTTTGTATCTATACTTATAAAAGTAAGTCACTCCCATTAAAGTATTATCAATAACTTCTTTGAGAATTGTTCATGTAGATAAACCTTTATAAATTTATCATCTTTAATTAATGTTAAGATGGCTATAGTATAATATTTTTTTTAAGATAAAGCTTGAGCTTCTTAATATAGTTTCTAGGGGGAACTCCTTAGCACTTGATTCCTTAAAGTGTATTAGGTAGAATTATCCTTAAAGACCCAAAAGGTAAGTTAGTGTACTTAGGACTTACCTCAACCTAGGATGACACCTTAGGTCATTAAGGAAAACGTTTATTCTTCTTCCAATTCCCAAGGATCCACTCATCATTTTAACCTTCCCCCTAGTCGACTGAATTGTCTGTCAATTAAGTTGTGTCAATGTCTTAAGTCTCCTAAGTCTATAACTTAGGGAATTAATTCACCTAACATACAAGGTTTTGCTGGTGGGGCCTTGTCCTTGAGATCCTCACTAGAAAATAAGTACAATAAACATTCAAAAATTACAAAATATTCATCCGTATACAAGAGGGATGTTACATAGATCCATGCGAAGAAGACTCAAATTTTGACATAACTACGAAACATACAATGTATATCTATGTCATATAGACACAAATATGAGCACAGCCATAGACATACAAATGTGGATCTAGGATAGGATTCATGAAAAATACTCCATCGCAACCTAGGGAAAGCAATGAGCACTTTTAACAGATACCCAGGGTCTTCATCTCGTATTTCACAAAGTATGATTCTATCCATGTGATTACAATGATTTGAAGTCAAACATGGTAGAAAAAACTTGACTACCAATCAATGATATGAACCGTTGACAAGTGTGAGGGAAATCACCATTGATGTCAATGATTCCCAAGGTACCTTAGTACAATATCCTAAGTGTGAATAGATGATTTGATGTCGAACACTCAGTCGAATATTTCGATCAAATGTCATTGATGTCAACCTATGTTGAGAGCGATAGAATCTATCATTAAGGCATACAGACTTCAAGGTACTAAAATTTTTTCTAAGACTAATTCCTAGGTGATGAGCTCAAAGAGACAGGGACAGTCTCGTCTAAGGAGGGAAATCATGAATCCCACATCGACGACATGAAACTCAAAACAAAGTTCTGTAATTTTTAGTATGGTGGGACCATAGGAATAAATCAAACGTAATTGACAAAAAAAATTGTTTTGACTGGAGGTGTAAACTTTTAAGACAATTTCCATTTTTATCATAAGGTGGCATGACCAAAGACTTGGAAGCATTGACTTGATGAGGTAGAACAAAATGCAACAATGGACAATGAATTATTTGAAAGACTCAAAGGAGTGACATGACTCATGAAAGTGGATCGAATCAAAGTAAATACGGATACCCAATTGAATGAATGAAATGTAGACAAGTGCCATGTTCAAAGGTGAATAACAACTACCATTATTGCAAATGAAATGTATTTCCCTTTCCCTTAATTTCCCCATCATGATTGATGAGTACCTCTTTTCATTTTTACAAGTTCAAAGAGGGTAACAAACACTCGTTGTATCTTATCTGGAGATAAGTCCATTCTCATATGTTTTATGAACCTGAGAAAGGAGGGGTTCATTCCCAAAAGAGGGTCTTTCATCGTTTGATTTTACAAGCCCGATGAAAGCAAACTCAATGATAGTTTCATGTTTAGAGAGTCTAAAATGAACAAGAAGACTCCATAATGGAATTTTTCATAAATCTAGTTTCCAAGGCCCGAAAAAGTATAAAATAATACCCAGGAGAACTCTTCTAGTCATGATTGGCTGGAGTATAAATTTTTTGTAAGTAGTGCCCCTCATCCGAAAAAGGGGTAAACTATCACCAGGAGGATGACTCTTCAAGTCATTTTACGAGCATGAAGAAGACAAGTTGAGTCGACAATATTTTAACATTTTAAAATTCAGAAAAGAGCTTAAAGAAGACACCATTAACCTTTTTCATGTTTGAATCTAGAGCACAAAAAAGTAATAAACTAAGCTCAAACCACTTTTCATAGTTTAACCAGATCATGAAAAATTAAAAGTAATCTCAATACTATCTTACTATTTTTAACAAGCTCAAAGATAATTGGAAGAATGCTCAAGGTATCTGATTCATTTTTTAACAAGCTTGTAACATAGAATGAACTATGCTCTAAACATGGTTTCATTTTGATGCAAGCTTGAAACCAAAAGGTAAACCTTGCTTAAAATAACCTATTTCATTTTTTAATGAGCTCGGCATAGAAAAATAACTATGATCAGGAATGGTTTCATTTTTATGCAAGATTGAAATGAAAAGGTTAGCTATGCGTAAAGGGTTGTTTCATGGTTTAACGAGCACGATACTAAAGAAACTATGCTCAAAATGACTCCCATTTGTTAGATTTTTAACTTTTAAGCTAGCATTATCTTAGGATCTTTAACTGAGAGAATAACAATCACAAAAATCAAACATAAGAGAAAATAGAAGCAAATATTTTCCTCGGGAAAACCATAAAGGAGAAAACCCCGCAACTTCCTTAGAGATAGAATCGGCACCAAAAGTAAAACCCAAAAACAGTAAGATGATCTCCCAATAGTAGTAGTCTCTCTCTCTCTTGTCCCAAATTCCTCTTTCTCTCTCATTTATGGGCTACAACTGAGTGTGAGTGAATGTGTGATAAATAGAGAGGCTCACTCTCTATTTATAATAATTCCCAACTTGACAATAACTCACTACAGCCGACTTCTATAGGAAAGCCTAATAACCCTAGGGCCCCACAACTGTGAGGACTTTAACCCTTGATCAATAAGGAGGGTTACCCTCTATGACTTTACATGACTTGTTTACATTATTGAATCTCTCTATAGGAACATCGGGGCATGAAATGGCTCAATTACATTACAGATACTTCCGAGAATAAACATCGGGGTATAATACATAAAATATATAAGTGATTACATTCCAAAGTTACAAATACATCAACACTTCCTCTTAACTAGGAATGTATTCCCTTGACACAATTTATCAGCACAAGTCTTCTTCTTTGTATCATTTGGATCGTCATCAAGTTATATTTATCTTCAAGTCATCTTTATCTCTAGATCTAGATCATCACTAGATCTGTAACATTGTTGGATTTGGATCATCACTGGATTTGGATCATCACTGGATCTAGAACATCACTGGATCTTGATCATCATTTGATCTGGATCATCACTGGATCTAGATCATCACTGCTGGATCATCACTAGGTCATCATAACTAGTGCTATCTCTCAATTCTTCTCATCATAGGAAGTTCTATAGAGCCAACCCTTTTTCATGTTGGTTGTAGGCCTAGCCTCCATGTAGGTCTTCTTCAATGCTTATACCTGACCCTTAGTCAGAATGACCCTCCAAGCACTTACATCTTACCATGCAAGGAACACATCTAGCATACATGTCAGAAAGGCACTCCCAACACTCACATATGACCATGGGAGGAGCACATCCTAAATCCATGTCAGAAAGGCCCAGCACTCACATCTGACCATGAGAGGAACTAATCCAGCATTCATGTCAGAAAGGATCTGCACTTACATCCAACCATGTGAGGAACCAATCCAACATATATGTCGAAAGGAATCTGCACTTACATCTGACCATGCAAGGAACTAATCCAACATACATGTCGAAAGGGCTCTACACTTACATCTAACCATGTGAGGAACCAATCTAGGATACATTTCAAAAGTGCTTTGCACTTACATCTGACCATGCGAGGAACCAATCCAGCATACATGTCAGAAGGGCTTTGCACTTACATTTTATCATGTCAGAACACATCCCACAGTCACATCAAAATGGGTTTGCACTTAGATCTGATCATGTGGGAACACATCCCATAGTCACATTAGAATGGCTCTTGCACTTATATCTGACCATGGAATGAACCAATCCTACAATACCAGAAAGGCTCTCAGACTCATTGTTAGATTTTTATCATTTAAGCTAGCATTATGATCATAGGATCTTTAGCTGAGAGAATAAAATGCACAACAATAAAACACAAGAGAGAAGAGACACAAAGAATTTTCCTTAGGGAAACCATAAAGGAGAAAACCCCGCAACTTCCTCAGAGATAGAATCAACACCAAATGTAAAACCCAAAAACATAAATATGATCTCCCGACAGCAGTAGTCTCTCTCTTGTCCCAGCAACTTCTCTCTCACTCATGCGCTCCAATGAGTGAGTGTGTGTGTGATAAATAGAGAGGATCACTCTCTATTTATATTTTTTCGTTCACTTGAAACCCGCTCTAACATGTCAGCCTCACTTAACAATTACTTACTAGAGTCGACATCTCTAGGAGTGTCTAATAACCCTAGCGCCCCACAATTTATGGGGACTTTTCCTCCTCTGACCAACACGGAGGGTTATCCTTAACACAATGGTGGGGAATATCGCCCCTACTTACAATGACTCACCTAGGATCGAATTCTCTAGGATAGTCTAATAACCCTAGGGCCCCACAACTGTGGGGACTTTAACCCTTAACCAATAGGAGTGTTACCCACAATGACTTGACATGACTTGTTTACATTATAGAACCTCCCGATAGGATTATTTGGGAATGACATGACTCAGATACATTATAGACACATCCCGGAATAAACATTGGGGTATAATACAGAATATATACAGATGAAAACATTTCAAAGTTACAAATACATCAACACTCACTCTTAACTAGGAAGGTATTCTTTAGACACAATTTATCAACACAATTCTTCTTCTTTGTATCATCCGGATCATCATGAAGTTCTTGTCATCTTCATATTCAATTCATCTTCATGTGGATCTAGATCATCACTCGATCTGGATCATCATCCTTGGATCTGGATCATCATCACTTCATCTTCATCATCACTTGATATGGATCATCATCACTGGATTTGGATCATCATTGGATCTAGATCATCATCACTGGATCTAGATCATCACTCAATATGGATCATCATCAATGGATCTAGATCATCACTTGATCTAGATCATCATTGCTATATCATCACTATTGGATCATCATCACGGGTGTTATCTGATGATTCTTCTCGTCACAGGAAGTTCTACAGATCCAACCCTTTTTCATGCTGGTTGTAGGGCTAGTGTAACACCCTGGCTTTGACCCCGTTTGCATTAAATGTACATGAAGTATATATTGTAATTAATCATGGTGTGGAGCTAAAGGAAAAATCCCCACAATTGATTTAATTGTGTTATGTTTCAGCGAACGGAATCGTTGCCAATGGTCTATCATGGTACATGGCTTATATTAAGTTTTGGCATCATGTAAATATGCATTTTTAATTAAATAATCCCAACTAGCTATGTCAATTCAACCATATTGAAAAGGGAATTATTTTCCCAAGGATAAGGGGGGAAATCATAAAACCTTGGGCTATGGGGGAAAATCCATCTGTCACCACCCTGTTTGAATTGCTCAACTTCCGTTGTCTTATCCAACTACCCTTTTTAATGTTTTGTTGAGTAGTTGAGGCAGCTATTGCTGGGGAGTGGAGTGTGGCAGGATTGTCAGTCCTTTACCACATGCACACTCCACCAACGAATCGAACCTCACATTGGGCAGAAGAACAATTACGCTAATCATTCCACTCTCTCCATGATGGTGTTGTAAACACTCCCACACTTCCCACTCGCCATTCTACATTGTCACTCATTATCATGGAAGGAAAAATGTCATGTGTCTCAGGTAGAGGATTTTTTTCTATTTGGCCTCACACAGCCAGGAGAGGGATTCATTTCGACTGTCATTCACATTTTCCACAGAGTGGTATCTGGTGTGTTTTGCATCCAAATCCTGGGGTCTGGCATCAATTTCTCTCACACACAGGTTGGGAGGCTGATTTTCCTTCCTCATTTGCGGTCTGTGTAATTATTCCCGATGGCTTCGTTGTCCAGGACGAACTGTTGTTTTCCCCACATTGTGAGCTGTGGTTGCTGATACATTTTGGGACTACTGTATGTTGCTTGGGAGTCATTTTTGCCACGATATGACTAAAAATGACGCAGGTGTTGTTTTCCTTCCCCAAGCTGTGAATCTCTTGTGTGATTGCGTGTATGCAGTGGTTGGTATTCGGACTATGTTGGGAGAAGGGATGGGGGCTTGGTTTGATTGATAAACTTGGTGTGTTTGGAAACCACACAGATAGAGCTAGAGTGCTGGCTTTCTTCTCCACAACCCTTGAATAGCACTGGAAGGGACGTCAAGGCCTGACGGATTGTCTAGAAGAGAAGGAACTGGTTTCCTTGTGTTGGGTATGTATGGGTGTGCTAGAATTCAGGCTAGTTCTGGTGTAGGTGCCCTTATCTCTACAATGAGCTCACCAGCTTAGCATATGACCCTTCCTAGCTCCTTGATGGCCTGATATACTTGACCATGTTGGCTTGGTTGTCTTGTTGATGGCTTGATAAACCTAACTGTGTTGACTTGGCTGTGTTTTGTGTATCCTTGGCTATGTGTAAGCGTGCTTTTTCCTTATTCCTTGGGGAATTATGCCCAGCTCAGGGGTGGCAGCATTGCTGAGAGATTAAGGAGCACGCTAGCCTATGGTTGGGTGGAACATTTTAGCGACGTAGCTGGTTATGGGACGAGTTATTTATGAGATAAGTAGTCTTGTCTATTTTACTTCTGCAATCATATTTATTGTTAATGAATATGATGAACATGTTGAATGCTTGTATGAATGTATGTTTGCTTCCACTGTATGATAAATAATCATGTATGCATGTTATAGTTCAAAGCATTTTGTTTTAGCATTTTATGTACATACATGTTCATGGGGCGGTTGCCCGGATGGTTAATTCCATGGTAGCATCCTCTTCACTGGTTGGAGGGTCAAGGATGTTACAACTATCCTCCATGTAGGTCTTCTTTAGCACTTATATCTAACACCAAGTCAGAATGGCCCGCCCAGCACTTACATCTAACGATGAGAGGAACACATCCAACACCATGTTAGAAAGGCACACCCAACACTCACATCTGATCATGTAGGAACCAATCCTATAATCCCATTAGAAAGGCCCAACACTCACATTCACCAGTATGATAGGACACAACTACTATCATCTATGAAAAGGATCAGCACTTACAACCACCAGCATTATAGGGCACAACTACTATGATCTGTGGAAAGGCACACCACTCACATCCACTAGCATGACATGACACACCTACTATCATCTGTGGAAAGGATCAGCACTTACATCCACCAGCATGGTAGGATACACCTACTACCATCTGTGGAAAGGCATAGCACTTACATCTGACCATGGAAGGAACTTAATCCTCTAACCATGTTAGAGCGACACTCAGTACCAGATTGGCAGTTCTTGGTAACTGACCACGTGCCTCCATTCTCCCAGAGAATGGAAACAACCATCATATCTAATCAAGTGGGAACACATCCCTTAATCGCATCAGAATGGCCATGCACTCATATCTGATCATGTGAGAACACATCCCACATTCATATTAGAATGGCCCTTAGTCATATACTGAGCTTTCCTGGTAACTGACCAGGTACCTCCATTCAAAGAATGGAAACAACCCTTATATCTGATCAAGTGGGAACACATCCCTCAATCAAATCATAATTTCCATGAAATCAAATCTGATAATGTGAGAACACATCTCATAGTCATAACCGAATGGCCCTCAGTCCTAGAATGAGTATTCCTGGTAATTGACCAGGCACCTTCATTCCAAGAATGGCAATAGCCCTTATATCTGATCATGTAGGAACCAATCCTATAGTCATATCAAAATGGCTCAGCACTCATATCTAACATGGAAGGAACCAATCATCTCACCATGATAGAATTTCTCAACCCTTACATCTTACCATAGAAGGAACCAATCCTCTCACCATGTCACAATGGCTCACTGACTCATCACTTCCGCATGGAAGGAACCTCGATCTAGAGAACATCAAGCTTCTCCCTAAAGTACTCAAACTTCACTCTAGCTAATGTCTTAGTCAACACATAAGCTATTTTTTCATCCATTGCAACATACTGGATCTTCACTACTCCCCTCTGCATCATATCCCTGATATAGTGATACTTGATCAGGATATGCTTCGACTTGTCATGGAACACTGGGTTCTCCGACAACTTCACACAACTCTGGTTGTCGCAATATATACAAGTAGCATCCAACTAGAGATCAAATAAATCATATATTAAATTCCTTATCCATACTACCTCACAACTATTTAAACAAGCTACGACATACTCTACTTCAGTTGTACTCAGTGCCACACAAGACTGCTTCCTACTAAACCAAGAGATCACACTTGATCCCATACTAAAGCAACACCCTGAAGTGCTCTTCCTATCGATGGTGCTACCTACGCAATATGAATCAACATAACCGTCCAAGTTAATATTCTAACTTGCCTCATACTTGAGCCCATAATTAACTGTACCCCTCAGGTAGCTCAGAATATGCTTTGCAACAATCAAGTGAACATGTCTCGGATCTGTCAATAACTGGCTCAAGGTGTTCACAACAAAGAAAATATCTGGTCTCGTGTTCGTCAAGTACATCAATGACTGAATCATCTAATGATACATCGTATTATCAACCACTTATGATGAAGCAACACTCAATAGCTTTAGGTTTGATGCTATAGGTGTGGTCATGGCCTTGCAATCCATCATCCTGAACCTCTTAAGGATCTCTACTTCATGGATATTCTGCCACACCTCCATGCCTATAAAATAGTGCATCGACACATAACAGGAGCATCACTAGCCTTCTACCTTCAACCTTGAAGGAAAGGTTGGAATCCTCTTTACTCTCAATAAATCCTAGAGTCATCAATAATCTATCCATCCTATTGTACCATGTTGAACCTCAGGCTCTTCTGCAGCCACTCCCTCTGAAGCATCATACTCCCTCTGTCTTCCATACTTTATTCACTGAAACATTATGTACTGGAGTAACAAATAGCTTCCTCTGCTACTAATATTCTATGTATCCATCTAGTATCATTGGATACTAAGATCCTCTATCTTGAACATTTTCAAAAGTTCTTCTTCCACCCATCTGTGAGCTTGTCGTCCTCTATAGACTTTCATCTTCAACCTTCTCATAAAGGTTCATATATTCATCAAGCTCTTGATGTATGTGTTATCCCATGGGTATATTCTAAGCTCATACAAGGATTTCTTTCATTTGCACACATGATTATGCCTATCATGTGTATTTATAGTGGCTGCAAATGTCTCTTCATAGTCTATGCCTCATGCTATGAATCTTGCTTTGTATCCCATGATGTTTCCATCTACTACATGATGGAACTATGAACTTCTCTTCATGTATCGTTACTATATCCTAGACATCATTCTTCTTGAACCGGTCTTCCCTTTCTTCTTGGTTACTTCTTCATGGCTGGAAGGTTCTGCATTAATGATGTCACTATATTCGTCATATTATTCTTCATCGTGAACCGTCGTCATTTGTTCTTTGAAACAAGTCTCATCCTTCTTTGCTTATAGGTGATTATGTATGTAATCTTTCCTACAAGCCAAATTCATTTTCATGGTTAGAGACATTTCATAAGGAATATTCATAATGGCAAATTCTTATGCATAAATATATGATCATGCAACTATTTTAGCCAAGACAACATTCATCCATATTTTACGAAAACTTTCTAGATGCCTTCCATCTCTACCAGGACAACATTGATATTTTGCACTAATCCAATATGTCAACAAAGAGGTTTCATTCTAGATAAGTAGTAATGGAGAGTTGTATAGCAGCATGAGCTACTTACCCATCACATGCATATTAGTAGTATATTGTCATTAATGCAAACATTCTATTATGCATAAAACATCAACTAAATATAAACAAATTCATAACAAAACAATATCATGAAATGAAAATTGAATACTTATCTTTATTTGTTTCATGGGTAGACTCGTTCTTGAGCCCTCAGCTTCATCATCTTCTTCATTCATAATAGCATCATTTCTTATCCAATTGCTAAGATGGATAAGAGGTTCTTCGAGAGTTGAGATCTTCATATTCCTCATCATTTGAGGTATCTTCTTTGGGTGGTTAGAGCTTGATCTACAGTTTCTCCCATCTTCTCTTCTATTATTATGAGTCGAGCTTCTTCTTCTTCTTCCCAGAGTCTGCTGAAAGTAATCACTTCCTTCTAGAACACATTCCTTGCATGAATGAATCCCATGATCCTGAGAGGCCATTCAAGGTGGCTCTCACCACTTCTGATTTTACTACTACAAGTTGTTTTTTTTATTCGAGAGACCCTTGTAAAGTATGACTG
This sequence comes from Pseudotsuga menziesii, assembly GCA_001517045.1. NCBI lineage: Eukaryota > Viridiplantae > Streptophyta > Pinopsida > Pinales > Pinaceae > Pseudotsuga > Pseudotsuga menziesii. The sequence goes on along the minus strand of LPNX010414863.1, from coordinate 36,204 downwards.
TATGGTCTTTGCATTCTAGATCTTCACATTCTTCAATTGGCTTCTTAAGTTCATATTTTGATTTATGTTCTTCCCTTCAAATAGCTTGGTCAAGGAATCAAACATATTCAGTGTCTTTAGGAAAGACACTTGTGGTACAATTTGATCTGTGATTGAATCAACAATGATATTCTTGGCCTTGACCAAGTTCTTCTTGTGTAAGGCTTTGGGCCACATCTCCCTCTGGAACTGGAACCTCTCTACTCATGTAGGTGTCCAATTCATTTTCTTTAGACAGATCATATACTTCCATGATTGGAAGTTGTCGACTTCAACAATCTTGTCATCAATATGATGTGATAGATCACTTTGAAATGAGAACCTCAAATGAAAATAAAAAAAGATTAGATCTTACCGATTTGAGGTGTGCGCCCTAGTTCTAGAGCTAGTTGATCTAGAGTTTGTGAGAGAAACCCTAATATTCAAAACTTGTAATCTTTCAGATATGATTGGATAGAAAGATATATCTCTTCAAGGTGAGTTGTCTAATTTATTTCTTTTCTGAAAATAGTGGATGAAAGCTCCCAGGACAGGAAGCCCTAGTTTTTCGATTTCTTCTCAAAAAATTCCTATTACTATTTTAGTGGTATATTCGAAATTACTGCTCCTCTTGTTTGAAAATTGACACTCAGGTAGCCCCACATGTCCCTATTCTAACACCATAGGTTTCATCGGAATTGGTTTCACAAATTTGGACTTATGATCATTTTCCAAGGTGACCTGTTAGAGGACTGTTTAGAATGGTGAATTTGTACGGACTGTGACATGTCACTATTTAATCTTCTGGGTCTAAAACGTGGAAAAAAAAATTAGAGTCTGTGATATTTCTGGAACATCTTCATAAATTTCATTTGGACCTTTGTATCCCAATATATAGAAATTATCCCTAGGTGTCCTGTTTATGGATGAATCCTAGAAGAGGCTAGAACCCTAATGTGGAGGGATCATATCCCCTAGAATATAGCGAATATGAGGATGAATTTTGGACATAGTGTATATTAGGATTTTATATTCATCCTATGAAAGTTTCAGCTCTTGAGCCTTCTTGAAACCCAATATATAGTGAATGTACCAAAAATTATCATTTTTAGTATTTATGGCTTTTACAGCGGGGTCAAAATAGGGTTTGACTTTCCCAGAGTTTCAGCCAACCAAAATTATTGAACTAGGTCTCTAAACTTTGATTTCGATGAGGAGAGAAATCCTATGCTGGGATCACTCAAAAATTCCTCTTCTATAAGAAGCCCTAATTTCCCACACCTAAAACTGAAAATGCTCGGAATCAAATTCCGCTTCGCAGAAAAATGCACCCTTCAATGGAGAGTTAGTGTAGCATACTTTTGCTGATGAATTATGGAGAGAGACCCAAAAATTAAGAAGCTCTATCTTCTGTAACTACACAATGTCTTCTTCTCAGGTTATCTCTAATACCATGTTAGATTTTTATCATTTAAGCTAGCATTATGATCTTAGGATCTTTAACTGAGAGAATAACATGCACAACAATAAAACACAAGAGACAAGAGACACAAAGAATTTTCCTCAGGGAAACGATAAAGGATAAAACCCCACAACTTCCTCAGAGATAGAATCAGCACCAAAAGTAAAACCCAAAAACATAAAGATGATCTCCTAAGAGCAGTAGTCTCTCTCTTGTCACATCAAATTCTCTCTCACTCATGCACCCTAATGAGTGAGTGTGTGTGTGATAAATAGAGAGGTAAACTCTCTATTTATATTCTTTTTTTCACTTGAAACCCACTCCAACATGTCATCCCCACTTAACAAATTACTTACTAGAGCCAACATCTAGAGGAGTGTCTAATAACCCTAGTGCCCCACAACTTGTGGGCACTTTGCCTCCTCCGACCAACAAGGAGGGTTATCCTTAACACAATGGTGGGGACTATTTCCTTGACTTCTAATGACTCACATAGTGTTGAATTCTCTAGGATAGTCTAATAACCCTAAGGCCCCACAAGATCAGGGACTTTAACCCTTTACCAATAGGAGGGTTACCCAAAATGACTTGACATGACTTGTTTACATTATAGAACCTCCTGATAGGAACATTTGGGCATGAAATGACTCAAATCCATTACATACACATCCTAAAATAAACATTGGGGTACAATATATAAGATATATGGATGTATACATTCCAAAGTTACAAATACATCAACACTCACCACCTCCCCTTGGAGGGAACCTCGATCTGGATAACACCAAGCTTCTCCTTGAAGTAATTAAACTTCACTTTGGCCAATGGCTTGGTAAACACATGAGCTATCTATTTTTCCATTGCAACATAGTGGAGCTTCACTACTCCTCTCTACACCATATCCCTGATATAGTGATTTTTTATCTTGATATGCTTTGACTTGTCATTGAACACCAAGTTCTCAGACAACTTCACACAAATCTGGTTGTCACAATATATACAACTAGCATCCAACTGAAGATCAAATAAATCATATAATAACTTTATAAGCCACACTTCCTCATAACTAGCTAAACAATCTATGACATGCTCTGCTTCAGCTGTACTCAATGCCATAGAAGATTGTTTCCTGCTAAACTGACAGATCACACATGATCCCATACTGAAGAAGCACCATGAATTTATTTTCCTATCGATGGCACTTCCTGCCCAATCCGAATCAACATAACCTTCCAGGTTAATCTTCTGATTCGCCTCATACTTGATCCCATAATCAATTGAACCCTTTAGGTACCTCAGAATATGCTTTGCAGCAATCAAGTGAAAAATTCTAGGATCTATCAAGAACTGGCTCAATGTGTTCATGAAAAAGCAAATATCTCATCTTGTATTCATCAGGTACATCAAGGACCCAATCATCTGATGGTACATCGTAGCATCAACCGATTCTGATGAAGCATCACTTCAAAGCTTCAGGTATGATTCCATAGGTGTGGTCATGTCCTTGCATTCCATCATCCTGAACCTCTTCAGGATCTCTATTGCATACTTACATTCTCCCAAGGAGATTCCATCCCCATTCTGCCACACCTCCATGCCTAGAAAGTAGTGCATCATACCCAATTCCTTCATTTATAACTCAGCATCAAGATTCCTCTTTGTATCAACAATTAACCCATCTTCACCTATTACAAACAAGTCATCTACATATAGTAGTAGTATCATTGGGTTCCCTTCTTCAACCATGTAGTAAAAGTTGGAATCTCCTTTACTCTTTGTAAATCCCAAATTGGATAGGAAGCCATCAATTCTATTGTACCATGTCCTGGGTTCCTGTTTCAAACTGTACAAGGATTTCTTCAATTTACACACATGAGACTCCCTGTCATGTGTCTCAAAACTGAGTGTCTTCTCCAGATACACTTCCTCTTCTACTACACCATTCAAGAAAGCAGGCTTGAAATCCATTTGGTGTATCTTCTATTTCATTACTGCAGCTAGATCAAGTATTGATATAATGGAAGTGTATATGGATACAGGTGCAAAATTTTATTCATAATCTATCGCTTCTTTCTGGGAGAAGACACAAGCCACAAATATTGCTTTATATTTCCCTATGTTTCCATCTGCAGCATGCTTGATCTTGTAGATCCATTTGGAAGTCACGACAAACTTCCCCTCTGGTATTGGAACAAAATCCTAGACATCATTTTTCATGATCAACCGGTACTCCTCGATTATGGCATCCTTCCATTCTTTATTCTCTGTCACTTCTTCATAGATGGAAGGTTATTTATCAGTGAAGTCACACAACAATGCTACATAGCCGGAGCAGGACCTGGTTCTTTTCCTCTCTTTGTATACTTCTTCTGGAGCCCCATATCTTTCTGCACCTTGGTTAGCCTCTCATACCCATGGAGGTTTCCTCTTGTGAGAATTATTCTCTTGGGGTGGATCTATAGGTTCTTGGGGTTCTTCTATCCTTCAATATTCATCTTGATTTGCATCATTAATAGTTGTATATTGAATTCTAGGTACTTCTATTTCTTCAGAGTCTTCAACTGGTATATTTCTAGATTTGTTGTAAGCTGAATCATCATTGAATGTTACGTCTCTGCTTCTGTTGATCTTCTTCAATCCTGGGAAATATATTCTATAATATTTTGAGCTTTTAGAGTGTCCCACAAATATACCCTTCTTTCCTAAAGGATCTAACTTTGTCCTCTTTTCTTTTGGAATGTGTTTGTACACTAGACAGCCGAATATTTTGAGATGGCTGAATTCTGGTTTCTTGATGGAGAATACTTCTTCATGTGTCTTGTTCTTGAGTACTTTATGTGGAATATAGTTTTGTAGATACACAGCTGTTCTAGAAGCTTCTGCCCATAGATGCATAGGAAGATCTTAATCATGAAGCATTGCCCTTGCAGCTCCCATAATCATTCTATTCTTTCTTTCTACAACCTCATTCTGCTATGGATTATATGGAGTGGTTAGCTCCCTCTTAAACCCCGAATCTATGCATAATTCTTTGAATTCATTTGATGTGAATTCTCCACCATTGTCTGATTGAAATTTCTTGATTTTCTTTTCTGTATGATTCTCGATCAAGGCTTTGAACTCTTTGAACTTGTTGAATACTTCATCCTTGTTTTTCATAAAGTATATGCATGTATTCATTAATGAAAGAAACATAGTATACGTTCCCACTTAATGAGCTTGATGACATCGGATCGTATACATCGGAGTGAATGATTTCCAAGATTCCTTTTGCTTTGCTTTCGCTACTTGGAAATGTATTCTTTGTGTTCTTTCCTTTCACACATCCTTTGCAAACTCCTTCATGTTTTGCTTGCATTTCTGGAAGTCCTTGAACAGCTTTGCTTGCAAGTGGTAGTGCTCTATAGTGCACATGTGCAAGCCTTCTATGCCAAAGTTCATTTGTCTCTACCGAGTCATGAACCAAAGCTTGTTCTAGTTAGCCCTTCAACTTGTATAATCCTCCCTCTTGGTCTTCAATTACTATTGCATCGTCAATAGTATTTCCTTTTGGCCACATGAGGACTTGGCCATCTACAAATGCAACCCTCCTTCCTTTTGCATCCAATTCCAATATGGAGATAATATTCTTCTTTAGTCCTCGTACAAACAAAACATCCTTCATTTTCATAGACTTTCCAGAGTCTAGCTTGTAGTAGGATTCACCACTACCTTTTTATGGGATATTGGTAGTCATTCCCAATTTTTACCTTATGGGGTGAATTATGTTCAGATAGGCTCACAAAAAATTCTTTGAATCTCGACATATGCTTAGAATCCCCACTGTCAATAAGCCAATATTTTCTTCCATGTGTGACACTTCCCATGAGGGCAGAGATCAGAACATATTCTTTATCACTTGAAGAGTATTCGGTTTCTTATTTGACTCTTTTTGTGGGAGGATCATCATCCTCTGCAGTGTGCGCATGATTTCTTCTTTTGTGGTTCTTCTTATTTTTATAACTATTCTTATTCATATGAAAATTTGTAGCGAAGTGTCCTCTTTCATCACATGTATAGCATTTGAGCTTGGATAGATCCTTGTTTGATCTTACAAAGTTATATTTCTGGTGAGAATGCTTACCTTGGGGATGATGATTGTCTCTTCTAATTTTATTGGAGTGTAATATGAGATCTTGATCTTCATTTCCCATATTTTCTTCTCGAGCTACTATTCAAGCTTCTTCTTGTGAGCATTCCTCCCACATCCTACTGAACTTGATTAGCTTATTTCTAGAACAGATTCCCTAGATGAAAGAATCCCATGACCTAGGGATACCATTAATGGTGTTCATCACAATCTCTAAATTCTCCACTTATTCTATGGAAATTGAACCCAAGAGATAGAACAATTACATTGACAAAATTGCCAATCAAACATGCAAAATTAACATCAAAGGAGACTGAAATTGGAGCATAACACTAATCTATATTGAATAAGTGTACAATATCCAACCTTGTGAAGTAATAGGATGCTTCAATATATAATTACATGAGATATTTGAATGCATAAGGATTGCATTCTAAAAGGTAAAAAAGTAGGCTTACTAAATCTAGTCAAATTCCCCATAGGTGCATAAAGCAGTTTCCAAATCCACCAAGATGCTCACAAATTGGCTAAGTTAAGTACGAAAGATAATGAGGGATGGAAAGACAACTCATACATGATTTTATTAGGATAAAATTAGGGAGGATGATGTGGGAAAAAAACAAGTTAACTACACTTAGTCTAGTTTTTCCTTTTTCCTTAATTCTCAATAAAACAGGCAGTTTTTCAGAAAAAGTAGAAATGATATTTGGAGGATATGGAATAAAGTAGACATGATAAATATGGTTTCCAGGATTTTTCCCAAGCACTCCATGACTCATTTTTAGCAAGTGTTGACTTCTAATACATATAGAAGGCAACTAGCATAGAGTGGAATCTAGGAGATTAGGTAATAAGACAAAAATGATTTAATTAATGTCTAAGGTACGTATTTATGGGTTGATTATTCTAACAACCCCCTTAAGCCTAAATTTATGAGTAAATATCAGCAAACTATAGGGCCTAGCAACAAGGCTTAGTCACTCTTTACATACTGCTTTTCCATACATCCAAGGAAAGAGGCAAAAACCCAGTGGGGAAATCCTCCCTTAAACATGGACATGAAAACAAAATTTGGAAATCTTTTCATCAATCATGCTTCACAGCATGATCAGTAATCCCTAGCAGTGATTTGAGATTGTTGAATCTCTTCTAACAAAAAACTTTGTTGAAGATGTCTGCTACTTGTTCTGAAGATGCACAGAAGAGTAGATCAATGGTACCATCATGCAAGCTGTCTGATATAGTGCATGTGGATCTCAATGTGCTTGGTTCACTGTCTCTGAACTAGATCATTGCAGATTTGAATGGTTCTATGATTATCATAGTAGATAATAGTTTAAAACTCTGATTTGAAGCAGCATTCTCCAAGTATTCCTTGCAACCATAAACATTGAGTTGATGCATTTACAACTCCTCTATACTCTGCTTCTGTAGATGAGAGTGCTATGGCACTCTGCTTCTTGCTTGACCAGCTGATTGGTCCTTCTTCAAGCATGAACACATATCCTGATGTTGAATTTTTATCTATGTTTCCACCTACCTAATCAGTATCAATAAACCCAATAAAATCAAGATCAGATTTTGCTTTGTAGAAGATCCCATGAGTTCTTGTTCCTTGAACAAAGTTTAGGATTCTTTTGGCTACCCTCCAGTGGATCTCATGAGGCTGATCCATGTATATTGAATCCATAGTAACTGTATAAGATATATCAGGTCAAGTTTGTATAAGATAAACAAAACAAGCTATCAATTGCCTATACAATGTATTATTTACCATAGGAGAAGAACCTGCTTCTTCAAGCTTAACTCCTGAAAGGAAGGGAGTCTTTCTTGGATTGAAATATTTCATGTTGAACTTGTTCATAAAATATAAGGCATGCTTATACTTATGTACTTTGATTCCATGTTGAGACTGGGCAATTTTCAGACCCAAAAATGTGGCTCAACAATCCCAAATCTGTCATATAAAATGCATGGTTCATTGCATCATTCAATGAGTCAATATCTTTCTTTGAACTTCCTATAATTAGAAGGTCATCCACATACAAGACAATAATAATTAAATAACCATGAATCAGATTCAAATATACATTAGGATCAGAATTGCATCGAACAAAACTTAATGATAGTAAAAAGCCATAAATCTTGGCATACGAAGCCCTGAGGGCTTGCTTGAGCCCATACAATGATTTCTTTAACCTTCACAATAAATATGGATTAGAAAAAAAACCTTCAAGTTTCTTAATGTAAATATTTTCAGTGATATTTCCATTTAGGAAAGCACACTTCACATCCATGTGGTGTACCTCCCACTGCTTCGAAGCTGCAATGGCTAAAGCTAGCCTTATGGAGTCCATCTTTTACACTTGTGCAAAGGATTCATTGTAGTGAATACCATGTACTTGTGAGTAGACCTTGGATACAAATATTGTCTTATGTTTCAAATTTAAACCATCATCATCAAACTTAGTCTTGAAAATCCACTTACATTTAACTAGCTTCCTCCCTAGGGAAAGATCAACCAAATCCCAAGTGTTGTTCTTCTGGAGCGAGATGAATTCTTATTTCATGGATGTTTTCCATATTGGATCATGTGCTGCATATTCATATGTCTGTGGATATAATTCAACCATCAGATAGCACTGCTCATCAAATAAAGGATCTTTCATACAAAGGGCACTCTCAAACTGAGATCTAGTCCTCCTAGTGTCACTAGGATTTCCAGCGAGTTCCCTAGCTACATGAATGGTCTTTGATGCCCATTTTGGCCTTGTATAATTGTCAGGATATGCAATAAAATAATCATTATCAGACATATCAGAATCAAAAAACTCATTAGTCTCTCGAGTTACAATCAATGGATCTAGTGGTGAAGAAGACTCTCCAACTTCAAATGTTACTAAAGGCTCTTCTTGGAACTGAACACTTCTTTCAATGAAAGATTTGTTAGTTATCAAGTTGATCATATTGTACCATTTTGAATCTTCAGAATACCCAAAAAATAGCCACTCTTGTCTTTGGAGATGCAAAGCCTTTCTCTTTTTAGTTGGAATTCTAGCCCAAGCCTTTGAGCCAAAAATCCTGAAATGGGTCACATTTGGCTTGTGTTCACTTCAAGATTCGACAGGATTCATACCATAAATATTCTTATGAGGAACCCTATTCTATATGTAGGATGCACAGTTTATAGCCTCATCCTAAAACTTTGGTGGCAAAGTCTTAGCCTCCATCATGCATGTTGCCATCTCCTTCAGTGACCTGCTCTTTTTCTCAGCAACACCATTTTGATGTGTTGTGCAAGGGATCAAATGTTGCATATGAATTCCTACATCTTTACAATACTGAATGAGCTTAGAATTGACATACTCACCACCATTTTCAGATTTGAGTATCTTGATTTTCCTTCCAGACTATTTTTCAACCAAGGCTTTAAAGACTTTGAAGAGGTAAAAAACTTCAAACTTATGCTTTAGGAAGTAAACCCAACAATATATGGAAAATTCATTTATGAAGGTCAGTGCATATTTTGCTTGAATCATAAACATATGAGGAAATGGACCAGAAATGTCATTGTGGATCAACTCAAGAGGTGCAGAGGTACTCTCATGACTAGCTCTCTCAAATTTGTGCTCTGGGTGTTTTCCTAGGATAAAAACTTGACACACTCCCTTGGAAAGCTTGATCTTTAGTAACCCTATGACCATATATTTTTCACTCAGATCAGAAATATACTTGTAGTTAAGATGGCCAAATATTGCATGCCAAATCTCACTTTCCTCATTAGCACGAATCAGAAGATCAGAGGGGTTTGAGTAGGGTAGAAAATGGGAAAACATGTATACCTTCGAAGTGTGATCAATAGCACATTTTGCTATGAATTTACCATTCAAAATATCAATGATTTCAACATCATCAGGGGACAGGATGAACTTCTTTGGAGACGCAGTGTGAGTCATCTAATACACTGACAAGAGATTAGAGGCAAGACTTGGAACATAGAACACATTATTGAAATTACCATGGTCAAGATCAATCCTTCCTTTCCCCAAACTGTCAGTGAGAGAGTCATCTGCCAAAAATATTGGTGGACCTTTCAACATGTCAAGAGAGGAGAATGCTTCTTTTGTCAAAACCATATGTCTAGAAGCTCCATAGTATATTTTGAAGCTAGGTGATCTTGATGTTCCAGTAATGAAGGCATGTACTCTCTCTTTGTCCTCTGAATTAGATCCTCCTTCCCTCTTCGTTGAGCAATTAGGAAGGGATATGTTATTCTTCTCCAGGAGTTGGGTCAACATGTTAATTTTCTTCTTCATACAAGAGCTCTCAGGATGATAGTCCTTACTGTAGTATGTGAACTTGCTCATTTCTCCTTTGTTCTTCTTCTTCTAGAAGTTCTTCTTGGAACCTTGGGGATCCTCTTGAGACCTATTCTTGTCTCCCTTTTTCTCAGGTGGTTTTTTAGATTTTTTCTTGCTTTTTGAATCCAACCTTAAATCTCCAGCAACCAAAGCTTGGTCTTCGGAAGGTTTGATGGTGCCCATCATCACCAACTTATCTTGCTTCTATGTGAGAGATTCCATGAAATCTGCAAGCTTAGGCATATTCCAAGCTCGATCTGTCAAATTGGTGTCATGGAAGGTCAAAACAAACACTGAATAGTTAGGGCCAAGCTTTGAGAGTATGACCAAAACTAGTTTCTCTTACTTATTTTCGATCCCACACTATTTTAGCTGCAAAACAAGGGCTTTAAACTTGGAAAAATAGAGTTGCAAGGATTCGAAGCTACTAGGACTCAAGGAGATAAGCTCATTCTCAATTTAATGTCCTCTCATCTCATCTGTCTTACCAAACTATCTACAAACTTCTCCCACACTTCATTCAGTGATGTCAATCCATCAAGATGGAAGAGGAGGTCTCTTGAAATGCTTAGACACAAAAGACCATAGGACTCATCCCTCCTGTTGTGCCATTTTATTTTCTCCGTAGTTGCATTGGGATCTACCTCAGTTGCCATAGTAACCCTGTAGAGACCTTTCACTCTCAACAATATCTCCATCTCATCTTTTCACTCAAAGAAATTGAATGGAGTCAAGATGATCTTCTGAGATTGGTCCATAGCTCATAAACTATGCCCTTCAGTCACCAAAATATGCTCCTAGTCAAGATGTTGAACCTGCAATAGCAATATGGAAGGATAGAAATCGATATACAAAGGCTTTGATACCATGTGGAAATTGAGCCCAAGAGATAGAACAATTACACTCACAAAATTTCTAATCAAACATGCCAAATTAACATCAAAGGAGACTAAAATTGGAGCATAACACTAATTTGTATTGAGTAAGTGTAAAATAGCCAACGTTGTGAAGTAATAGGCTGCTGCAATATATAATTACATTATAGATTCAAATGAATAAATATTCCATTCGAAAAGTTCAAAAGGTAGGCTTACTAAATCTAGTCAAATCCTCCATAGGTGCATAAAGCAGTTTCCAAATCCACCAAGATGCTCACCAATTGGCTAAGTCAAGTAGGAAAGATAATTAGGGATGGAAAGACAAGTCATATATTCTTTTATTAGGATAAAATGAGGGAGGATTATGTGGGCAAAAAACAAGTCAACTACACCTAGTCTAGCTTTTCGTTTTGCCTTAATTCTCAATAAAACAGGAAACTTTTTAGAAAAAGTAGATATGTGCTTTAGAGGATCTAGAATAAAGTAGACATGCTAAATATGGTTTCTAGGAGGTTTCCCAAGTGCTCCATGACTCATTTTTAGAAAGTGTTGACTTCTAAGACACGTAGAAGGAAACTAGCATACAGTGTAATCTAGGAGACTAGGTAATAAGACAAAAATGATTTAATTAATGTCTAAGGTAGGTAATTATGGGTTGATTATTATAACATCTTCATCCAATGCTTTAAGTTGTTCTTTTATCTAGGACACCCTTGTAAAGTATGACTGTATGGTCTCCTCATTCTGGATCTTTACATTCTTCAACTGGTTTCTTAAAGTCATCTTTCGGTTTATGTTCTTCCCTTCAAACAGTTTGGTAAGGGCATCAAACATAGCTTTAGGTGTCTTTAGGGATGACACATCTCGTATGAGGTGATCCTTGATTGAATCAGCAATAATACTCTTAGCCATGGCCAATTTATTCTTGTGTAAGGCCTTAGCCTCATATCCCTCTAGAACTAGAACCTCTTTAGTGATATAAGAGTCCAACTCATTTTCTTCCAAGACCAGGAAGATCCTATACTTCCAGGCTCGGAAGTTATCATCTCCCTGAATATTTTCATCAATCTTGGTATGATGATACATCTTAACAGAGAACCTCAAATGGAAATGCAAAATATTTATATCTTACCAGGTTAAGATGTTAGAATTGGATATGGAGTTAAATTTATGTAGAGTTAAATCTCTGGTTCAGAAGTAGATTAGGGTTTGAATTTCTTGGAGTTCTACCCAACCAAAAGATTTGATATTGATCTCTAAACTTATATTTTGGGCAAGAGAAAAATCTAGGCCTTGGCTCATTCAAAAATTCCACTTCTGTGGAAAGCCCTAATTTTCGACAGTAGTGTAGGGTTGAAAATTGAAAATGCTCAGATTCAGATTTTGCTTAGACAGAAAGATGCACCCTAGAGAGGAGAGTCATCCCAACCTCCTTTTGCTGAAAATATCTGGAGAGAGATACAAAATTAGGAGGCCCTAGATTCACCAGCTGCACAGTATCTTCTTATCAGGTTAGCTCTGATACCATGTTAGATTTTTAACATTTAAGCTAGAATTATATTAGGATATTTAATTGAGAGAATAACAAGCACAACAATCAAACATAAGAGACAATAGACACAAATATTTTCCTCGAGGAAACCATAAAGGAGAAAAACCCACAAATTCCTCAGAGATAGAATCAACACCAAAAGTAAAACCCAAAAACAGTAAGATGATCTCCCGATAGTAGTAGTCTATCTCTCTCTTGTCCCAGCTTATTCTTTCTCTCTCAGCTATGCACTACAACCGAGTGTGAGTGAATGTGTGGTAATTAGAGAGGCTCACTCTCTATTTATACTAATTTCAACTTGAAAATAACTCACTAGGGTCGACTTCTCTAGGAGAGTCTAATAACCATAGGGACCCACAACTATAGGGACTTTAACCCTTGATCAATAAGAAGGGTTACCCTCTATCAATTTACATGACTAGTTTACATTATTGAATCTCCTAATAGGAACATTGGGGCATGACATGACTCAATTACATTACAGATACTTCTCGGAATAAACATCAGGGTATAATACATAAAATATTTAAGTGAATACATTCCCAAGTTACAAATACATCAACACCATTGACAGGTGATTTCTCAACACGATGTTAAGTGGTTGGTACTTGTCCCCTGAGTATAACCTCCAAGTAGAATAAATCCAACATAATGCAAAGAGGTTGGATTTGTTTCATCTACCTACTCTATTCTTCATCCAACTAAAATCACAGTTACTACTAGGAAAAGGTTCACCAGATGCATATGAAGAAAGAGGATCAAGTTATACAAGTGGATGAAATGAAGGTTCAAGGCTTGACACAATAGAAGAATCCATTTCATTTTTTAACGAGCTTGACAGGAAAAAGCAACTTTGCTCAAAATGACCTGGTTCATTTTTACACAAGCTTGAAACATAACATAACTATGCTTGATATGGACCTATTTAATTTTTGCACAAGATTGAAACAAGAAGGAAACTATGCTTGGGAATGGATTCATTTTTATGCAAGCTTAAAACCAAAAGGTAAACTATGCTTAACGAATCCTACTTCATTTTTTAATGACTTTGAAATAGAAAATGAACTATGCTCTCCAACCTATTTCATTTTTTAATGACATTGACATAGAATATGAACTTTGATCATGGACATCTGTTTCATTGTTTAATGAGCTTGACACAGAATAAGAACTATGCTCACAAACCTGCTCTTACCTAACATGATATCCAGAGGTTGTTGGGTTTCCCCCATTACATAAAATCTAGCGGCTTAACTCCAGTATGATCTCCACAAACTAGAACCATGCCTCCCATTCTACCTATGATTGGAAAATCTAACTAGAATAAAGAAAAGGAATCACAAGAGCATGCGGCACATTCAAGGCAGTCTGATTACTAGGAGTGATGTGATGGTCAGGTGTAACAAAGAAAAGTTGATCAATGGTCACAATCTTCCCATCATGGGGAAAATGCATAACTCTAAAGAATGTGGACACTACATTCTTCATGGTGTAAACATAATCATGTCCAAGGATCATATTGAAATCTAAAGGAATTTGGGCCTCCATAACATCAATAGAGACAGTTTTACCTCCTAGTGTAATAGGTAAATGGGGAAGGATCCCTAAAGGTGTAGTAGGCCTCCAATTAAAATCCAGTATCTAATTTGTGGATGGAACAAGCTGAGGAGAACCTAAAGCATTCCAAGTAGTTGAGGATACAATAGTAATAGAAGCCCCTTCATCAACAATAGTGCAAAGCCTCCACCTAGCAGTAACATTCACAACTATCTTGAAAGGAACACCCGAATTCAGACGAGAATCTGTTAGGTTACTCCAGTCAAAGGAAATAACATCAATACTTGGAGAGGGTTCTATCGAAAGAGGAAAAATTTCCTCTTGTCGAGAACAATAAGAATGAAGCATAAAAATTTCAATAGGTTTTAGTTCATTCTCTAGTAGAAGAGAAGAACAAGACGAAGATTTGGTCAAAGAGACTACTTAAATATTAACACTCTTTGATGAAAGAGTGGGATCAGGTGGAGATGACATCGACTAGACCACTTTAGTTTCACTCTCCAAAGGAAGAGTGGGATCAACCATAGATGAATCTCAATTGACCACTTGGAATTCACTCTTAGAAGTAAGAGTGGGATCGACTATAGGTTAAACTGAATCAACCACTTGGTCAACTAGTGTGGGTTCAAGAGATAACTTACGATAACCTGTTGCGAGTTGTTGATGAGAAATAGTAATCTATTCCAACAAATTATAATCTGCATCCGTGAGAGGGAAAAGGAAAGTAAAGTGGATTTCCTTATAGAGAAAGAAAGGATTTTTTACTTTACCCTTCTCACTCTTAACCATAGAGTCACTAGTTGAGGGGGATCATCAGTATGATGACCAGAGACTAGTGACATGGGATGTTTAGACCATACTTCTTACAAAAGGGAAAGACTGGGGAAATCCTTGAGAAGGTGATCACCCTTACAAATCCAGCAAAGAAATTTGGGCTTACACGGTTCAGAAAAAAGTACATCAATACTCCTAGCATGATTACTAGTGGTTGGTGGGCTCCCAACATGATGATCAGAGCTTGGAGTTATGAACTTCTGCTTAGTTTATTCTTCGTATAATTCCTTTTCTTATTCTTCTTACCCACCCTTTTACTAACATTAAAGTTTTCAATGGGTGAAGAGGAAGAAAGGGAAGTCAATTCAACATTCGACAAAGAAGGAGAAATATTAACATGAGGTTGATGCTCATGCGGTAAAGGACCATGATATGATAGAAAGGGTGTATTTGGTATTTTTGGATTGAAGAAGAACCATACATGTAATCCTATAGTTAATATGGGAAGACTCAAATTGGCCATGAAGGTAGGACCAACATTCTCACAAGGGGGAGAAACAAGAGACATAACCTGAAAATGGGTCTCTTAACTGGTGGTCCCGGAAGAGTCTCCCATATATGAAATATATAAGAATATTTGAAGTACCACACAAATCAAACACTACTCAAGTCTAAATCAACAAGAAAATTGTGTGATGGACAACTTTCAAAAGTTAGGATCCTCACAAGATTATCAATGCTTCACAACTTGCTATATATCGCAGGGTCCAAGCTATATACCGCAAGGTCCAACAGTAAAATGTTGTGAGAAGGATCAGGAATCCCTCACCTAAATACCCAACTACCTGGATGGTACATGCGCATTAATCTCCCTAAGTGTTTGTCTTGGTTTATTTTGATACCAAGATGGCCAAAAGGTTAACTCAATTGGTCACAGGAATCCTAAGAGGGTCTCTCGATATTCTGAAGGTATGTGGGAGCTCAAATATGTAGTGGTTTTATCGAATGCACAAATGTACGAAAGGGGCCTTATGATAGACAATCGATTACATGAAGTACCTTTCTATATACCTCAAGGGCACATGAAAGGTCGTTCGATATATTGACGATACGTGGAAGAACCACACAGCCCTTGGATACAATGCATGCATAAAACAACAGCCGCCACGCTTAATAACGCTGAAACACGTCACTAACTTACACACAGTTACTAAATTATTTTAAACCTAAACTAATGTTAATTTTATGTTGAGTGGTTAAGTGGATTCATGAGGTGTCGACAGGAAATATAAAAAGAATGCAAATCCTAGCTACATGACAATGCACATTTCTCTTTCAATGAAATCTACCTAAGGTAGGGAAAGAACTTTCTTTTCAAACCAACATGAATGGAATCAGTAAGGAAAATAAAAATTCTTTCCTAGAGTGCTACAACTCTATCTTTCTACAATAACAATCCAAAAAGTGCAAATGAAATCAAAGATAAAACACATCTTAACAATGCACAAAACAAAGTAAACAATCCCTTTGATTTTCAAATGTATGTATCAAAATGAAACTTTGATAACTAACTACTTCTTAGATATATGAACAGAAAATAAGAGAATTCCTACAACACCCTACTCATTAAGAAACCAAAAAATAAAAATGACAAGCATCCACATAACTTGAAAGATACTCAAATTCCAAAGAACTCAAATTGAAACCAAAACATACAGCTGAAAATGAAATGTATATTTTCCAATTCCAACGAATAATGTCTACAGAAAGGAGAAAGAGGTTTCAAGCAAATAAATGAATCTAAAATCCAATGCAAGAAACATCAACTCTTCTTTGAATGCAAAGAGAAAATAACAGTCAAAGTGACTGCAGAATATCAAAGTGACTAGGGGAGAATTTTTTTTTTACTATACACTTCATTTTCATAAAAAGGTAAGCCAAAAAAACGCTCAGAAATCAAAAGACAACAGGAAAATTTTGAAATGACAAAGGTGTGAAAAGACCTACCTGGAATCACTTCTTGAGGGTCACTAAAAGAGCGATTCTGAGAGAGCACTGCTTCATGAGTACTGAATACAGGCCTTGCCACCCCTTACTGATCATTGAACACAGGCAATGGCACTACTTACTGCCCACTATGCATGCACAGTGTCCAATAGATGTCAAAAACAAAATAATGGTGAAAAAAGAAAAGATAATTACTGTAAAACCAACATATAAATCGTGAATTAACAGGAGTATAAAGTACATAAGGTAGGATAAATCAGATCTGATGATACCAATCCAAAATCTAACTAGATCGGCTAGTAGAGTTGATTTCGAAAAACTAGAGCTTGGATTTTGGACAAGAGTTAAACCAAGGAAGATTAGATATGATGAAACTTTTTCCCCAGAAAAGTCACCAGATTTGTATCTACGAAAAATACACCTCCCGTGGACAGGAGTTGTTCCTCTAGTATGAATGGTTCACATCTAGAACAAATGGTACACAATAAAATTGGAAGACATTCCCTAGAATGGGTGGAGATATGGAATCATTCTCTTTGATGTAACAGTATAGTTGTTTTGTGTAATGATGGTTCTTTATAGATGTACTTGCATAATCACATGAAAACAATAAACAAGATCAAAAAGCACAAGAATATGATCCACTATTCTATGCTGATGACTAAGGAATTCAACAATAAAATATACAATAATAACATAATATATGTTATGGGAAAGGAACTATTTTGCATTAAATAATAAAGAAGAAGTTTACAACCTATGCCTTTGTGTCAATTTGCTCCTTCACAAAGACAATATATCATCCCCAATAGCTCCAAATTTCTCCCTCAAGCTCACTCTTGTAGAAATAATATATCAATGCTATGTGCAATGATGCTAAAAAGAAGCACAGGAAATAGATATTGCTACTAAGAATTCTCACAAGCATACACAGGAAAAATAGAGAGAAGAAAAGAGACTGAATCACATGAATGAAGAGATGAATATTGGTGTGTATCCTTCCATTGAATAATTATGAATAATAGTGTACATAAATAGTACATCCCTCATAGAAAAATTGAATTGTATGGAAACAACTCATAAAGCTCAAAAAGGTTGACTTACCAAAATATAGAAAAAAACCCCATAGGTGGATAAAGCACTTACTAAATCTATCAAGGACCTCACGAGTTAGAAAAAGCATGAGTGATTTGTCAAGGATATGGAAATAACATGATAGTCCTAGAAAATGGATAAAAACTAATAGAGGATGGGTTGGAAACAAAAGCTCCTAGTTTCCTAGTTGACTAGCTTTTATCTTATCCATAGAAAAGCAGAAAAAGCAGAATAAAGCAGAATCTGCTGTAAAGTCCTATATACTAATTCTGGATGGTCAAAAGGTGGTCAATATCAACCCATAATTGTAAATAAATCATTCCTAGGATATAGATGGCATGTATTGACTTAAGGTGCAAGTGGATGCCAACTAATTAAGCTAGTGGGTGAATAATTAATCAAATAATGATTAATTATTTTATCCTAAGTTATGAGTGGGTTTAATATATTCCAACACCCCCCTATAAGTCTGACTTTATAATGGTATGACAAAAAAATATGAACGCATATGGATGCATATAGGGCACATCAACAAGGCTATGGTCACCCTTTAACAATTATTATGTCCAGAAAAGTGAGGAAAGAGGCAAAACCACATGGGGAAAATACTCCCTCAAGATAGGACAAGGCACAAAATTTGAAATATGTCTTCAACATATCTTCATCTTCACTTTAATGAGCTGACTGAACTGTTTCTGGATGAAGGACTTACTGAAGAAATCATGAACTCCACGATCATGCGCTGGAGTGTATAACCTGCAAGAAGGAAGAGGAGAGACTCCTTGTATATCATCAACCAATGAAGTAGGAGCATTATCTGAATGATTCTTTCTACTTTCAAACTTTGATCTGCAAAAATAATCTAAAATGGAAAAGAGATATGTGCATACTCTTTTCCAAAGAGTACAAAAATTAAGACAATTTATTTCACACCCAATTCCTTGAATAGCTGCAAAATTGTGATGTGGATCACATGTCAATATTCCAATATGATGTAGCACCTGTATAGATATGATATGAAGCTGGTAAAACTCTGATATATCAGAAATATTAACATATGGAACAGCAAGGACAAAGGCTTCAATGGCTCCATGAGGATATAGGGCTAGACTAGGAAAATTATGAGCAACTGGGGAAAACTGATAGGTGTAAAAATTTGAATGATGGATGGGCATAATATCTGAACCATAAGTGTTTAGAACAGATCCAATGGATAAACAGCCACTGAAAGTTAAGAAAGACTTCAAATCATTTAAGATAAATATCACTACATAAGAGACCAATGAGGAATCAACTGGTGATCTTGGGATTTGTATAGTCTTTGGATTATTCAGAGGTATGGTAGATGGTATGGATGGTGGTATTATATGTGTCATGACATGCATATCAGCATACAAACAATATTCTAAATCAGAAGCCAAAGGATCACATATAAGCATATCAATAGACTCATGGGAATACACTGGTAATGAATCCTCTGTATGAAAGGAGAAAATAATGAGATGTTCAAAATATTCAAGAAGGATCTGAGTATTGATGCGAAGAACAAAGGAGGATATGCTGAAGCACATTAGATCAAGTAAGGTAAGTGGTATGACACAAATAAGGCTTGATGTGGCTAAGCAAACATCATGTAAGTCACTGGGTTGCGCACCATCAATGAGAGAGATATGCAAAAGGTGTAAAGAATCTGGCACATAGATCTCAGAATCTAAGATAGGAGATTGAGAGAAAAATGAATGGGTTATAGGATCATAATTAATAGCAGCATAAGCTCCATATGTTACTTCTTTTTCATCAATAGTATCACAAGAAGAAAAATCACCTTCAAGAGACACAGAAAAAGATGGCTCTTCAATATTTGTTTCTTCATTGAAGTAGGAAGCATTTGAATGAATGAGGGAAGCAACAACATGAACTGTATGAGAAACCTCTTCATCATGATCAACTTCATTACAGAATGTAGAGGCCAAGAAAACTTGAGAGAGAGAACAAGAGGAGATGCTAGGTTCGCTCCATGCTTCATCTTCAATTTCCTGCAAACCAAAAGCTTTTTCCAAAATTTTCCAAAGCTCAAATGGAAATTCAGTAGAATCTATGAGATGATATATATTTGGAGACATTCCCAAACACATAATTACATAAGCTCTATCGCAATTATTTATCCAATCAATCTTCTCTTCATAAGACTCAGGTTCACTCAATGCACCAATGGAGACATCAAAGAGACATTGCCTCTTCAAGTATGCACTCATCTTTGGCTTCCAATCAGCATAGTTGAAAGGAGATAGAAGAGGAAATTTTGAATCCATACTGAAATTGTTGATATGCTCTAAGAGATACTCTCCGCAACCTGCAAAACAAACTAGGAGAAAATCTTGTAAGCTAGACAAGCTCTTCTTTAGAGAGGGATAGGATATTGGATGTGCTCCTCAACTCTGTAAAACTTGATCAACCTTGCTGCCTTTATACCATGTAGAAATAATATATCAATGCTATGTGAAATGATGCTAAAAAGAAGCAAAGGAAATAGATCTTGCTACTAATAATTCTCACAAGCATACACAGGGAAAATAGAGAGAAGAAAAGAGATTGAATCACATGAATTAAGAGATGAATATTGGTGTGTATCCTTCCATTGAATAATGATGAATAATAGTGTACATAAATATTAAATCCCTCATAGGAAAATAGAATTGTATGGAAACAACTCATAAAGCTCTCAAAAAGGCTGACTTACCAAAATATAGCAAAACCCCCATAGGTGGATAAATCACTTACTAAATCTATCAAGGACCTCATGAGTTGGAAAAAGCATGAGTGAGTTTTCAAGGAGATGGAAATAACATGATACTCCTAGAAAATGGAGAAAAACTAATGGAGAATGAGTTGGAAACAAAAGCTCCCAGTTTCCTAGTTGACTAGCTTTTATCTTATCCATAGAAAAGCAGAAAAAGCAGAAAACGCAGAATCTATTGTAAAGTCCTGTATACTAATTCTAGATGGTCAAAAGGTGGTCAAGATAAACCCGGAATTGGAAATAAATCATTCCTAGAATATAGATGGCATGTATTGACTTTAAGGTGCAAGTGGATGCCAACTAATTAAGCTAGTGGGTGAATAATTAATCAAATAATGATTAATTATTTTATCCTAAGTTGTGAGTGGGTTTAATATATTCCAACAACTCTATTGATTTAGGCCAGAATGTCAAAGTAACATCATAACTTTACTCTCTCCTCAACCATGGAGTATGAGCCTAATTTTATAGGCCAATATAGGATAGGGATGGTTGAGAAAATGATGGGTGAGGTGGATAGGAGATCCCAAAAGGATGGATCTTGAGTCTAGGTGGTCCTTAGGGGTATGGATAAGGATTCCATGAAGCCTTCCTTCGAGAAGCTTTGTGGAGACCTCTCTTTTTAAATTTTTACCAAGGGCACCACTTCTTTCTTTGTATGACGGAGCGGTGACAGGGAAGAACTGCGCCTTGTACAAGAGGTAAAGGAAGTGGTACCATATAATGTCAAGAGTGTAAAGGTGTTTCTAAAGAAGGAACCACCTTTTGACTTAAAGGCAGGAGCGG
Source organism: Pseudotsuga menziesii (assembly GCA_001517045.1). NCBI lineage: Eukaryota > Viridiplantae > Streptophyta > Pinopsida > Pinales > Pinaceae > Pseudotsuga > Pseudotsuga menziesii. Next base: position 14,785 of record LPNX010414863.1, on the reverse strand, counting down.
TGATGGATTTTCATATGCAAGACTGATATCTAGGCCAGTATTTTACTTCACAACTTGGGATTTAGGGAAAATACTGGTGTTTGGGACCTCATCACATGCTGATGATGAGATTTATGTGTAACCATTTGACTTAAAGTCACCTCATATATCATATGAGCTCATAATATAAAAGAATAAGCAATTTCGTTCTCTTTACCCTTTATATGCTTTATCTTGAAATGGTACTTGCTCAGGAAAGCCAACCATCTGGTTTTCCTCGCATTTATATTCGGTTGTTCAAATAGATATGTTAGACTCATATTATCTGTTTTCAGAAGGAATTTCTTTCCCATGAGGTCCACATCTTCAAGTTATGGATGATGGCCGCTAACTCAAGATCATGGTTGGGGTAATTCTGCTCGTGTTATTTTAACTTCCACGATTCATAACAGATCGTGTAATAATTCTACAAGAGGACTCCTTCTAGCCCTTCCTTTCTTGCATTCATGAAAACAATGAAATGTCCATCGAGATCTGTAATTCATAGTATTAGTGCTAGCGTTAAAATTTGTTTAAGGTTTTGAAAACTTTCCTCGCACTTGGTCATCCATAAGAACTTGTTTTCCTTCTTTTGCAAAGAGGTCATGGGACAATATATCCTTGATAATTTCTCAATGAAATTTCGGTAATAACCAGCTAATCCCAAAAAGGATCTGATGTCAATGACACTAGTAGGGGTTGGCCAATCCTCTATGGATTTAATATTTTTTTAGTCCACATCTATGCCCTTTTCAGAGATGATGTGACCCAATAACTGTATTTGTGGTTTGTAAAAATCACATTTACTAAACTTGGTGTAGAGCTGGTGTTCTCGTAACACCTGTAGCACTATGTGGAGGTGTTTGTTGTGTTCCTGTTTACTCTTATAGTAAATTAGGATGTCATCTATAAAGACCATAAATTTTTTATCCAAGTATCTATTGAATATATTGTTCATCATACACATGAAGTTTGCGGGTGCACTGGTCAACCCGAATGGCATGACTACAAAATTATAGTGGTCGTACAGCGCACAAAAGGCGGTTTTGTGAATATCCTCATCGTGAATCTAGACCTGATGGTACCCAGATCACAATTCATTATTCAAAAATATATTGGCCTATCCTACTTTATCAAACAAGTGATCGATCTTAGGGAGTGGGTATCGGTTCTTGATAGTCATTTTGTTAAGCTGACGATAATCGATACACATCTGCATCATACCCTCCTTCTTCTTTACGAAAAGTATTGTTTCTCCCCAAGGGGACACACTCGGTTAGAAATATCCTTTCTAAATAAACTCTTGCAACTACAATTTGAGTTCCACCAATTTTGGTGTGCTCATATGGTCAGGGGATTTTGAAGCTAGAACTGATTCTGGTGTCAGTTCTATGGAAAATATCTAAGTCTCGTTCGGTGGTAATCCTGGGATTTCTTCAGGAAATGCGTCCTTGAAGTATACAAGAAGTGGAAAGTCCTCAATTTGATGTTATCTTTTAGCTTCTATGTCTTAGATGTTTACTGTAAACAGTTTGCAGCCTTTCCTAATGCACTTCTTTGCTTGTAAGGCAGATATATTCCTTACAAAAACATTATTAAGTATGCCTTGAATGTTTACTTGATTCCCTTGGCTTTCTGTACACAAGATTTACTTGTGTAATAAATTGAGCATGACATGATTTTTTTCCAACCAGTCTATGCATATAAGTATATCATACGATCCTAAGGGTAGCATGTTCAGGTTTAATCTAGTAGGAAAACTATTCAAGTTTACCACACAGTCTTTAAGTTTTTAAGAAATTTTGCGTTTCGTACCTGTGGTTAATTGCACCAGCCAAGGTTTCTCATGTTTAAATTTTTCTAGTTTACATAAATCAACAATTTTAGGCGATACATAGCTCCTACAAGCACTAGGCCAATCGCTATTGAAATGGAAGTGTTTAAGATCTTACCCTCTATCTTAGCCATGGTAGACTGATGGTCTACCTATATTCCATCCAAGGCTGCATAAATCTGCGGTGTTCCTACTGTGTCCTCTACCATTGTTTCTTCTTATAAGTTGTGCAAGAATCGATTGGTCTTGTTCTTATAGTCTCAGGAATAATGGGGCCCTTGGCATTTCCAGCATTTGATTTGCAATGGGGAAACATTGGCTCCCCCATTTGCTACTGGATCGTTAGCATTTGGAGTTAATACATATGGTTGTGTAATTCTTTTGTTGAAATTCATATTGGGTAGAAAACTATCATTTTGTTTTCTATAAGGTGGTCGGATGAAACCCGATTGGAGTTTTATGAGAAGGAACTAGACCTATCTCTGCTTCTGTTGATTTTCTCTTGCCTCAGCTGTCCATGCTAATAGAAAATCCTATCTTTGTGTAAGGTGGTGTCCAATTTTTTAGGCATATCAGACTCAATCCTTTCTCGAAAGTTGGGAGGAAGACATCCTAGAAACTTCTGTATTTTTACTTTCCCATCCTTAATGTATGGCACATAATGCAACAAATCCAAAAAATATGTTAATAAATGCATCCATAGTCATGGAACCCACCCTCAACCCGTGAATGTATTTCACCTTTCTATCAAAGAACCTTTTCGACATGTATTTATGCTGAAAAATATTACAAATATTACTCCAACGTATTTCTCTTACCTCATCTTTCTTGGTATGCTTCAAGTCTCTTCACCATCTAGCTGCTTTTCCATTTAAATTATAGATCGCTAGATGGGATTTCATTTCACTAGAGTAGTTATCAACTCATAAATATTTTCTCATACCTAGAAGCCATTCTTCAGCTTTCTCCCCTCTATTCATTTCTTCTTCATATGTTGGGGATTTTATTTTTCAGAACTCCCCCTGGAGATTGTCAAGATTTCTCTATTTCTTTCTGCATGGAGAAAGAGAATCATCCCTAGAAGGAATGTGATAATCCCCTTATGGAGGTTTAGGGGTATGTTCTTCTTTTCCTTCCTCTCTTGGGTTGTTGGCCCGTTTATGATAAAATTATTTCTTGAACCTGTTTGTATAATGAGTGGATTTTCACTGTGGGATTCCTCCCATCATGTTCCACAACAATGCTTGATTAATTGCATGTTGTTCCTTTCTTTAATTCAAATTATCATCTCTAAAACTCGGTAAGATTACTTGGAGACTTTGTATAGTTTTCAATATATCATAATTTAGTTCCACCTGCATCCTGGGTGGGGGTATTCAACTTTCCTTGATAGTTGTTGTCTTATTCAATGTTCACGGTCTGAACTGTTCTTTTAAAATCCTGCAATTGCAAAATTTCAATAACAATTTTTTTTTTGTTAGTTAACAAAATTTAAAAACATACTTTATTTTCTGCAATGAATGTTTGATATGCCCATTTGGTCTCTTCATGTTGAAACTAGGATCTGATACCACTTGTAATGTCTCGAAAATTTGAAAATAAAAAATAAAATATTAGGCTAGATAATTACTGTATGAACTGGACATTAACTTATGTTATGCAGAATGTGTCGAAAATGTTTCATGGAACTAAATTGTCGTAAGTTGTTCTTACCCTAGTCTAGATGTTTTCCGCGATGTGGTTATTAATATGAATATGTAATGTATTTAAGTTACATGATCTGGTTTAGATGGATACGTTGTTCATTGGTTACTTCTTATCATGCATTTACGTGTATGTGTGTTCAGTTCATAGCTTACTTATTGGTTATACATTTTGTTTACTGGTTTATGGAAAATCCTGACATAACTTGTATTGTCAAGGGGTGGAGTGGCAGGACTTGTATCCCTTATAGGATAACTTGGAGAGGTAACTGGTTTTACTTGACGTTACAGTGTTTACTTAGTTCATGTTGAACTAATACAACTCTTCTTCATTTTGTGCAGATTCATTTGGTGATAGAAGCTTGCTATGACTATTTAGTAAATGACACTGTACCTATGTTGAACTTTTTCATTGCCTTTGAAGACCACAGGACCAAAGTCCTATCCTAGAATCTCTTATTATGGTTGTTATCATTATCGTTTATGCACGGTTGGGTTTATTTAAACCTACATCTAAACCGGTTGCCATTATCACTTATGGTTCTAAGACCTTAATTAAGCTTCAAAATTGTACTTAACATTTAGATGGTTTAATTGTTATGTGAAAGGCTTGAGATATTATATCTTAGCCATATGTTGATTAAGTATTTTATACTAGATATTAATTGTATGTTAAGCCATTCATAGCATATTGCAGATGCCAAGAATCTTGTCTTTGTCCTAAGTCTGGGGTTTTAATGTTCAAGGCTTTACAACTTCCAAGTCATGATTTGAATTTTAAGAACTATAGGTGTGGGGATAAAAATTGACATAGTGGTGGACACAATGGTGGAGTAAATGCTCCTAAATATGCGTGAGTCTCAAGCCCTAATCTTGGACTATCGTGGAAGAATGGTTCATTTGGCATTTTGTTGGGTGCGCTCTGTTCAGCTCAATGATCTATATCATGGCGTGAGGTCTGGCTTGCATCTATGTTTTGGAAGGTATGCCCTTCACCTGATTTACAATGTTGTTTATTATTGTTATGGCTTGAAGGACTGGCATACTTCTCACATCTCGATGTCCTTTGTTTGCAGGTAGTAGGCTTCCCTTGCATAGGTCATAGGTCTTCTCTGTTTGCTGATTCATTACCCCTCAAAGGTAAGCCCTGTATAAACAATTTTAAACTTGTTGCTCTATGTATGGGTGTTTTGACAGAGCTTTAAGCTCATCATTTGATGAATGGATACTTGTGTGGGTTAGGGGTTTTGACAATGTATATGTTTATTTGTAAAACTGAGAAGCATCCAGAGATGCATAAGCAATTTGGGGCTTAAGTTGTTTGGTATGGATTTGGTGCCTTCGGGCCATGATTATCAAGAATATGCTCTGTAATAATTTTGGGTTGAGAATTTTAACTTGTTATTGTGCTGACTAATGCAAAAATTGCGTTTTAGTTATAATATTGGGTTTTGAAAATGGTAGCAGCACCATTGCTTGCAATGGTGCATTAGCTTCGAAATATGAATGTGTAGGTTTTTTTTTGCTTATAATATAAATTATAGTGGTTAAATATAATGCATTCACTACTGTGTATCAAGTGTGGATATGATTCTTGCATGGAAATATTTTGACTCTGTGTAAATTTGATGTCTGTAATTTAACTTTTCGTTTGGGTATTTAATAGAGTTTTTTGGATTTAGATTCATGCCATGGCTAGCAATGGAACTCTTTCCTTTTATCTTAGTGACTCTGTAGATATTAATGAAATGTTGATTTATGGTGATTTACGATTCTTTTACTTGTCTATGTATTAAGTTTTGTTGATGGTCGTAAACTGTGGTGTTAATCCTACAATATGGAGGTCGTTGCTATGATAGAGTAGACATTGATTAATTTGTTTGTGGTTTATGTTAATGGGTTCCTTTTTTTCTTCACCGTGAGCCTCAAAATGGTTACATCGTATAAACTTGGGGTTTATATTATTGTGTGGAAATGTTTGAATGCAATTTACAACATGTATATTTTATTTGGTATTTTAATATCTGGAAACGTTGATAGGGAAACAAAATCGATACGTGGTTAATTATTCTTGCATTTAAATGTTATTAGCATAGACTTTGTGGAATAGTGGTAAGCTAATGCATCCTTGATAAACTGTGGTGAATCGAATCCTACATGATTCAATGCTCGTCGTGGTTGGAATGTAACCCTTAATTTAAAAACATGAGCTCACAGGATTCGATCCTGGCTAGGTAGGTTGTAAAATATGTGTGTGTATTTTTTGTTTTGGAGTGAATGCCAACAATATTTGAACCTGTAACCTCTTGATTTATATGATATATGTTAATCAATTTTATATTAGGTTATGGTTGATTTTGAAGTTGTAATCTCTTTAGAGATACGATTTTGATAATGTATCTTGTGTTAGTTTATAAAGTATATAGGGTGGTTATGAAATGTGAGGCACTCATGCCTACATATATTAGAGGTTTGGATAGCTTAACTTAGCATTCGATGTTGTTGTTTATAAAATGGAAATGAATTTTATATAGTTTTGTTTTATGATATTTTATTTAAAGTGTTAGCCATTTATATTTATGTTATAATCGTCTGCATAGAAGTTAGGATAATACTATAGATAATAGTTTGGTTTATTTATCATTAAGATAAGGCTTCTAGAAATATGAATTATGCCAGCAAAGATAAGATATAGGCTCTGTTTTTAAATAGTTCTAGGTTTTGGAACATGAATTTATAGACAGGAAATAAATTGCAGAAGTGAAATAGAAAACAAAACCCTTTTATAGATAAATCTAATTTTTATTATCTCATTATGCATAAAATATATTAGAATAACATTGTAAAATAGAAAAAGATAACCTAACCTTTGAAAAAATAAATATTTTTGTTAATAAACAATGGGTTTAACCTGCAAGTGCTAAATGCAGAAATGGAGAAAAGATAACCTAGCTTATAGTAGGCAGTTACTAAATGATCATTCAGAATTCAATATATTCCAAATAGTCAAACTTGTGTAGTTTACAAGGGAAAAATCAAGAACCTCATACCTTCAGGAAGAAGCTGTTTTAATGACTGAAAAATCCCGCACACTCAAATACCTAGCATTGACAAAGTCATAGATATATATTACCTCTGTTTAGATAATCGAATATCTTGGAAACTACCATGTTCCACCCAACCATGACCCAAAACCATTCCTGGTTTCAATATAGATCCCCCCGAGCTGGTTCCAATATGCAAGTATCTTAGAGCTACTAAGGTAAGGCTTCCCTATCTGGGATATCAAGTTCTTAATCAATTCTCATTTTTCCTCTTAAGAAAAAATATTCTCCACCAACTCTCTTGAGAATAATCAAGTAGAATTATGGTATAAGAAAGAAGATCACCCAAGCCTCTGTTTGGCTTGGGTGTTTATAGGAAAAAATTTCATTCAAAGGGTAGTTAAATCAAGAATCATTTTATTTCTTGAATTAACACTTTTTATTTAATTTAGGTAATTCTAATATTTAACTTAGGAGCTTTTGACTAGTTCTTATTTTGACTCTTTATTACTTATATATCTATTAGTATTATTACTATGCTTACTCTTTATAAATATCATGTATATATATATATATATATCATTTGTTAACATTTTATCGTTATGTATCATACAGTATGATCACTAAACATATGACACTTTTCTTTTAGCTTAGTCACTTTCTTTAATAAGGCCTTTGGGCAGGGGCCAGGTCAACTAGGTTAGGAAACTCTAAACCTCCTTGCATGTTGGATTCCCTTGTATAACATGGTAGTTCTTCAGTACTTGATGAGACACAAAAATTTGAAATTTCATTTAATCACTTAAAAATAAGTCAGATGTGATCAATTTTTTATTTGATTCATTTTCACTCGACATATTAATTCTTTTTTGTAACTCCTAGCACTTATCCAGAGCCCATACTCAATGCTAAAAACAAGGAGTTACAAACTTAGTGCAATTCTAGAGCTCCTCACTCAACACTGATGCTAGGATGTACTTGTAGGATACACCTAGGGATACAATGGGCAAGGATCTAATGTTCTAGATATTAGGCTCAGCATCAACTTGGAAGGCTCCAGGGCTTATGCCCAACACTTCCAATTTATCTTTTCATGTGCTTCAGAGCTTCATGCTCAACACAAATGTCTCATAACTCATGTGTTCTAGAACTTCTCACTTAACACAATTATAAATACTCGTGTGCTCCAGAGCTTCTCGCTTAACACAAAACATCCAATACCCATGTGCTCCAGAGATCCTTTCTCAACACAAAACATCTCATAAATTATGTGCTTTAGGGTCCACACCCAACGCATGAAATCATATATATATAAAACATATGCAATTGGCTTAGGCCCAATATATCAAACAATCATCATGTTCATATGCAGTGGGTTCTTAGACCCAATACACCAACTAAACATCAATGTAGCATCATAATCAATGGGGCTTATGCCCATAATTATTAGGTCAAAATTTGGGATATTACAATAACTTTATACGACACTTTATCCAATATGCAGTTTTACCCCTTAGTATAGGTCCAAATCTCATTTCTCTTTCTACTAGTCGAGAATCTAGAGTATTTTCTAAATGTTCTTGTAACTCTTTCATTGTTGTAGGTAGCTCTGCTATATCTTTTTTACAAAACCTATAGAGGAAACTTGAGCATGATGTCTCATGAGAAGGTTAAGTTAAAATTATCTAAAGAGTGAGTGGATTCCAAACTCGTTGTCATTATATTTAAGAAAATGTTTGGCATACTCAAGAACATGGAAATTTTGCATTTGTGGTTGTAACCAATAAAGTTCACCTCTATGAAACAATGTTGGAAATTTCATATCAAACAATACCTAAGTGTTATACTCATTGATAAAAGAAGAGTCAATTCCAGGTCAATTAAGAACATATGTCGATCCACCATTTAGGTTATTCCCTTCAAGGTTTGGGTTATTTTCTCAAGCTGCAATAAGATAAATATAATCTCTAGTTACATTTGGAACCTTATCTACAAATGAAGATGTTTGTAATCCATCCAACATATCATCAATTCCTAGTACACCTTCCAACATAGTAAATTTGTGTCATCGTCTACCTCTAGTAAATTAATAGAATTAATCATATTTGAGACATCTAACGCAATTTCAAGAAACGCATCTAGTGCTTTATAATTAACTTAAAAATCATGATAACATGGATAATTCTTAATATTATATAATAATGCATACGTTACATTCCATATTCTTACAATGAAGTCACAACTTATTCATTATCATTCTTTCTTATGGATAATGATAATTAAATCGAGCTCTTTAATATGTTGAGTTAATGTCATAGAAACGTATTTAACCTCTTGTGGAAAACTAATGGTATGTCCTCTATACTTGTATTGTCCACTTATTGAATGTGTCACCTGTGAAATTGGACTTGCACATGCTACCAACATCTCTTCAACTTTGGTGAAAACTATAAGGAATTGAGGTTGTGATCTTGGATCCATATGGTTCTCCATTGAAAAATTATGATGACCTCTCTCTCTTTTACATATTATACAAATTGGATTGGTATTTGTATTCAATGCCTGAATTCCAACATATGACTCTTGACACACACGACACATTTGAACTTCAACCAAGCAATCAATATTATCATGAAATTTTTTATGTGCAATATTCATGTATCCATAATATTTTTAGTTACATCATCCACAACTTGAATTTATGCAGACGGGACTATCACGACATTTATTGCATCATTATTTTCAGTGAGGGTTGCAAACTCAACTTAAACATAGATGGGTGTTCCCATGAATATGGGTAACACTTTTTGGTAAGTGGAGGGCATTAGTATGAGAAAAAATGAACTCGGTCAATCTTTTTCTAATCCCTTGATTGAGCGATTAGAGAAAAATTGGGGTGTAAAATGGGCCTCTAGTGAAAAATAATAAAATAATAGTTAACATAGTAAAATAATATTTGCGAATTTTCGAAGAAGAGAGAAAAAAACTACATTTTTTTCTACATATATATCAATGGTTTTGCTCAAATTTCAAGAGGGGGCACTTGTTGGATGTAGAATTCAATTCTGCATCCAACAAGTGCTCCCACTCAAAACTTGAGTAAAACCATAGAGAGATATGTCGAAAATATGAAGATTATTTTTTTCTCTCTTCTTCCAAAATTTACAAATATTATTTTACTACCAATTCTGCATCCAATGAGTACCCACAGTGCATAATTTTGATGGAACTCTCTCCACAAAAAGTTAAAAATACATTTAAAAAACATGCTACTTTCAAAGTAACACATTTTTTAAATGTATTTCTTATTATTCGTGGGGTGGGTTCCATCAAAATTATGTAGTGTAGGTACTTGTTGGATGAAGAATTCAATTATGCATCCAATGAGTGCTCCCACTCAAAATTAGAGTAAAACCACATGGAGATATGTTGAAAATATGAAGGAGAAACTTAGTTTTTGTTACGACAAATATTTCAAGCCATCCATTATGGTTGACTCTTTTCTTGAATTTCTCTTGGTTGGATTTTTTTTATGAGGAGCAATTTGGTTGACTATTTTTCTTATGCAACATATTTTAGACCACAATTTTTCTCTAATTTTTAAAAATCTTGACCAAGGACTTAAACAAGAACTCAATCGATCTATTTAAAAAAAAACAACTGAGGGTTAAGAAAATTCTCGATCGAGGGTTTTGTTAACCTTCGATAGAGATGTTTTAAATAACTCAATTGAGCTATTGTAATTAGTAAAAAATAAATAGAAGCCCAGAAGAAGAGAATATAAGGTAAAAAGTAGCTCGATTTAGATTTTAGTTTAACCCCAACTAAATTCTTGAGTGACCTATTTAAAAATGCACTTAAAACCTCAATTGAGGGTTGTTAAGACCTTGATCGATCTATTAGCTCAATTGAGGGCATGAAAAGCAGGATTTTAGCCATATTTTCGGCAAATATATACCTTTTCTAACATAGACCTAAAATTTGTCCAATGATTGACCTTAGGTAGCATACTTCATACCGATGGATTCATCAACGAATCATCTATCCATTGACATATAAATTATAGGTTTTTGAGTTCATGTGATTTTTTTTTTAATTTTCTTTTCAAACTTACACTTACAAAACCATCTACACAAATTCAAACAAGTGCAAAGAAAAATAAAAAAACATAAAAAGTAAATAACAAACAAATTTCAAAAAATATATATGCATGAGATCAACATGTCCTCATCAAAAAGAGATTTTGTGTTTTTTGGTTTTTGTAACGAGTAAAATTTTTTTTACATGGATACACGTGTACAAAATGTTATTACAATTTTCAAGATCACTTTTGAAAATTTAATAAATTAACTTTCAATAATCATTTAAGAAAAATTTTTGTCCTCGCTGCATTTTATGTAGATTATGTTTATATATATATATGGAAAAATTATGAATTTATCACTAAATTATTTTACATCCACACAATCCACTTGTAAAATTTTGCTTAAATGTATATATTGAAAAATTATGCATTTATCACTAAATTATTTTACATCCACACAATCCACTTGTAAAATTTTGCTTAAATTTACAAGAACATGCCTATCATTAAATGTAATTTTGACATATTGAATAATTTTATCAATTTAAAAAGAAAATTGGTGGAAGACAACACAATTCCCTACAATTTTTTTTGTTGTCTATTGAATTTCACAAGGAATATATGATATTTGATGGATTTGATTTAATGGATGAGTAAAAAATTGAATTTTTAGTGTCATTTTTTCCCAAAAGGTATTTCCAATCTTCATGAATTCACCTAGATAAACATCTAATATTCTTCTCTTTTTAGGATTGTCATCTTCTTAAACTCACTTTGCATTTGGTACTATGGTTGTATTAGTCAAATATTCTCTTCTCTTTAGACATGCTCTTTGTCATTCTAAATTTTGTCTTCTTTGTTCTAATCATCTTCGTTGATATGCTCTTTTTCTGTTAGCATTATGTCTTCTTTTTTATTCTTGTCATTCAATGGTAATTTTTGTTTTACCTTCTTTGTCAATAAGCTCTTTATATTTCTATATTATGTATTCTATCTTCTTCTATTATTTATGTGGTCAATTGTTCTGGCCTTCTTTGTCAGTAATCTCTTTGTCTTTTTGCATTGTGTCTTCTTTGTTCTTCTTATTGTTCAATTGTCATTTTCTCTAAACTAATTTTTCAATATGCTATCTTCCTTTCGGAGAGTTGTGTTCATTGTTATGCTTGTTGTTCAGGTGCCATTTCTTCTAAGTTTATCTTTGTTTTCCTTTCCCAACAATTTCTTATTTGATCAGAGACTAAAATCAATGCAACACTAAAATCAATGCAAAAATAGCAGAAATCAATGCACCAAAACTGGATTCAATGTAGACATCACTACATTCAATGCAACATCGAAGTCTATGGAACAATCTTATAAATAAATGAGCTAACACATACAACGCTGAAATCAATTCAGAAATATAAAAAATCAATGCACCAAAATTGAATTTAATGTATAAATCACTACGCTCAACACAACATCGAAATCTATGCAACAATGTTATAAATAAATGAAGTAACACTAAATTCAATGTAGCACTCACTAAAATAAATGCATACTTATATCTTTTATTTGTCATTTTTATGTGTCAAATCATAAAATATTATTGTTATATACTAAACATTTATACCTATTAAACATCCATTATTCTATTTAAAAAATAAACTAAATGTTGCGAAAATATTAATTATGCACAAAGTTATAAACATACCTTTATACTAATATATAATCATAAAATATACTAATAAACTAAAAATAAAATATAAAACACATGTATGCTTATAAACATACCTTTATGCTCCTTCATATGGAGCTTATCTATAAAGATAAAGTTGTAATCATAAAAAATAAGACCCAAGAAATCTATCTTTTAATTAATATTAATGTTTTCACGAGTCAGATTAATCTTGAGTATAACCTCAATCTTTCTAATGATGGTCTCTATTTAGCAGTATGAAACGTATGTAAAGTACATAAAAATTACACATGTTTCCATATAAAAATACTCGAGATAAATCTATCTTTATTATTAGAACCTAAAACCTATAAAAAACATATTATGTACAAATTAAAACTATATCCTCATCCACTAATGTTTAATGAAAATATCATTCCACATCCTTTCCTTTCTTTTATATATATATATATATATATATATATATGACAATTTTGTAAATGGGATGATTCTATTATGAGTCTTTTTTACTGCTAATTTGTAATAGACTTAATTTTTTATATTTTTTATTTATAATATTAATTAAAATTAAATTTTAACCCTTTTTATATCTAATTTACATCTAATTTTGATTGGGCTTAAACTTTTACTTCTAATTTCAACTCGTAAAAGAAAGTCAGCATAAGGAACATGCATTGTAATATAGACATTGGAAAATAAATTGAAGACTCATAATACAAATGATAATACATACATGTGTTGGTTAATAGTCCACACATTTTAAAATCGGTTCAATCCATTTATACTTTAATTGACATAGCAAAGAATGAACTCCTAATTGGGTTCTAGTATGATACAATAGTAATAGGTTTTCAGATTCTATTTTTAAATATAGTTGGGACTATTAAGCATAGTGTTGGGCTCTGATCTACCAATGTGAATCAGACCTTAAATTTAAATCAATCCGGGTCAGTAGGCTTCGAGGCACATCCAAGTTTTAGGACTTAGAACTAGACTTGTTTAGAAAAGTTAATTATCTGTCAATTGAACCTACTGATAGATGAAAAATACTGTAACTTAAAGATACAAAAATCCTTTTACAGGGATAACTTCATTTGTTCCTTTTTAAGTAAAATGTAATCAATTTATGAAAGAAATCTATTAATGAAAGGACTGAGATAAAAGAAATTAAACAATAACTCTAACCCTAGGATACAAAATACAAGGTTCTGCTCAGTTTTCCAGTGCTGAATGAACAGTTATCAATTAAATTCCTTTACAGGAAATTATTCATAATTCATAATTGTTTTCTTAACACTTCTCATTTAAATAAACAACAATATATAGTGTACAGAAATCGTGGTCTGAACCATCAATGCCTTCAGTATTTAACTAGTAAAAGAACAGAGTTTATCAAACAATGCCAGTGATATGCAGCACGATGGAATAGCAGCTTGAACCATTAAACAAGATAATATAGCTTTTTATGAAATTGATTAAAAACTTAGCTGAATTCGTTATGCAAGAATAAACTAGAAACTACAAATATTAACACATACCAATGGCACGATTTAAATGGCCTGCATCAAATGAAATCACTGCAATCACCCAAATCGCTACACCGACAAGTAAAAGAATGTGTAAACTCAACAATGGGGGCCCTCCACTGCCTCGTCCACACACCAATTGAAGATTTACAGAACTGAAACTCTAGATGTATTCACCATAAATCAATTACACAGCAAAACCACGCAGTTCAGAAGCAAATGCATTCTTCCCAAAATCGTGATAGTTCCTCATTGTTTTGTGAAGTACTTATACAAATTCAAAATAAAATTGGAAATGCTATAATCCTGTAAACTAATTAATGAGCATAGCCATCGAGATCCTCATCAGAATCATGAAACTCAACAAAATCAAAACTGCCCCTTCTTTTGTGTTGAACGGGAGCACAGGTGGCCGCCTTTGACTGAGGTTGACTTGACATCTGTAAAGGCCACATCACTGATCCATTGAATGTTCATCCATGCTTGGACACTGAGGATATTTCCTCTATCTTCCAGTTCCCGCCTAGCTATCCTGCAAATGCTCAATCTTGGAGATAATACGGGAAGTTAGTACATCCCGTAATCTAAGTAAAAATCTTAGTTAAAATGCTTAAAAAGTCTCAAAACTCAATTTATTAGAAAGTAATGACATTATACCTCTTAACCAAGGTTCATGGGTGATCTTTAAAGCTTTTCTAATCATTATGGAGGTTTTATGAAGGGAAATGAAAGATATATAAGTGGCAAAAAGAGGTCAAAATGGTGCCCAACATCTCCCCCAAGAGGAAACTGTTGCATGTGTTGATGTATATGTAACTTCGGAATGTATTCTTCTATGTATTTTATCTATTGTAACCCGATGTTTATTCCGGGATGTTTCTATTATGTATTTGAGTCA
>LPNX010414840.1:0-15113 GCA_001517045.1 Pseudotsuga menziesii | reverse complement strand
TGTTGTATTGGCTAAAGTAGTTGCATGATCATATATTTATGCGTAAGTGTTTGCCAATATAAATATTCCTTATGAAATGTTTCTAACCATACAATTTCATTTGACTTGAAGAAAAGATCGCATACATAATCGCCTACAAGCAAAGAAGAATGAGGACTTGTTCCGAAGAACAAGTGACGATAGTTCAAAGACAAAGAATAATATGATGAGTGCAGTGACATAATTGATGCAGAACCTTCCAGCCACCAAGAAGAAAGGGAAGATCAGTTCAAGAAGAATGATGTCTGGGCGTAGTATCGAGACCTGAAGAGAAGTTCATAGATCCATCATGCAGTAGATGGAAACATCGTGGGATACAAAGCAAGATTCGTAGCATGAGGCTTCTCATGAAGAGAAGGCATAGTCTACAAACAAACATTTATAGCTAATAGAAGTGAAGTCACATGACATACATAATCATGCGTGCAAATGAAAGAAGGCTTTGTATGAGTTCAGAAGACACCCATGGGATAACGTATACATGATGAGCTTGATGAATATCTTAACCTTTGCCACAAGGTTGATAGAGGAT
The DNA here is from genome assembly GCA_001517045.1 of Pseudotsuga menziesii. NCBI lineage: Eukaryota > Viridiplantae > Streptophyta > Pinopsida > Pinales > Pinaceae > Pseudotsuga > Pseudotsuga menziesii. The sequence goes on along the minus strand of LPNX010414840.1, from coordinate 14,542 downwards.
GACAAGCTCGCAGATGGGTTCAAGATGAACTTTTGAAGAAGTTCAAGATAGAGGATCTTAGTATCCAGTGATCCTAGATGGATACTACTTGTCACTCCAGTAAAGAATGTTTCAGTACATAGAGTACGGAAGACAGAGGGAGTATGATGCTCCGCTTTAGAGGGAGTGATTGCAGAAGATCCTAAGGTTAGACATGGTACGATAGGATGGGAAGATTATTGATGATTCTAGGCTTTACTAAGAGTAAAGTGGATTTCAACCTTTGCTTCAAGGTTGAAGACAGAAGACTAGTGATGCTTCTGTTATGTGTCGACGCACTATTGTTCTAGGTATGGAGGTGTGGCAGAGTACAGATGGGATCTTCCTTGGACAAGGGAAGTATGCAGTAGAGATCATGAAGAGGTTCGGGATGATGGATTGCAAGGCGATGGCCACACCTATGGCATCGAACCTGAAGCTATTGAGTGATGCTTCGTCAGAGTCGGTTGATGCTATGATGTATCGTCAGATGATTGGGTCATTGATGTACCTAATGAACATGAGACCAAACATTTGCTTTGCTGTGAACACCTTGACCCAGTACTTGACAGATCCGAGGAGCATTCACTTGACAGCTACAAAGCATATTCTAAGGTACTTGAAGGGTACAATTGATTATGGGCTCAAGTACGATGCGAATCAAAAGATTAACCTGGAAGGTTATGTTGATTCAGATTGGGCAGGCAGTGCAATCAACAGGAAGAGTAATTTGGTATGTTGCTTCAGTATGGGATCAGGTGTGATCTCTTGGTTTAGCAGGAAGCAATCCTGTGTGGCACTGAGTACATCTAAAGAAGAGTATGTCGCAGCTTGTTCAGCTAGTTGTGAGGTAGTATGGCTGCGGAAGCTACTGTCTGATATATTTGATCTCTAGTTGGATGCTACTTATATACATTGTGACAACCAGAGTTGTGTGAAGTTGTCTGAGAATCCAGTGTTCCATGACAAGTCGAAGCATATCGAGATCAAGTATCACTATATAAGGGATATGGTGCAGAGAGGAGGAGTGAAGCTCCTGTATGTTGCGATCGAGGAATAGATAGCTGATGTATTGATGAAGCCTTTGGCTAGGATGAAGTTCGAGTACTTCAGAGAGAGACTTTGTGTTCTCCAAATCGAGGTTCCCTCCAAGAGAAAGTGATGAGACCCATAGCCATTCTGACATGGTGAGAGGATTGGTTCCTTCCATGGTCAGATGTAAGGGCTGATCCATTCTGTCATGGTGAGAGGATTTGGTTCCTTCCATGTCAGATATGAGTGCTAGAGATCCAAAGACATCCTGACGAGTAGGTCAGATATAAGGGTTGAGCCATTCTATCATGGTGAGAGGATTTGGTTCCTTCCATGTCAGATATGAGTGCTGACTACCATTCTAGGAATGGAGGCACCTGGTCAGTTACCAGGAACACTCAGTCCGGGACTGAGAGAGCCATTCTGATGAGTAAGTCAGATGTAAGGGCTAAGCCATTCTGTCATGATGATAGGGTTGCTCCCTTTCATGTCAGATATGAGTGCTGGCCATTCTATCGAGCAGGACAGATGTAAGAGCAATTTCCATTCTAGGAATGAAGGCACCTGGTCAGTTACCAGGAACACTTAGTGTAAGAACTGAGTAGCCATTCAGATGTGATAGAGGGATGTGTTCCCACTTGATTAGATGTAAGGGCTGAACCATTCTGTTCATGGCTAAAGGATTAAGTTCCTTCCATGTCAGATGTGCGTGTTGGCCATTTCGATGAGCAGGTAGGATGTAAGGGCAACTGCCATTCTTTAGGAGAATGGAGGCGCCTGTTCAGTTACCAGGTAGCTCAGTCGAGGAGAACTGGGGGCCATTCTGATATGATTTCTGGGATGTGTTCCCCTCATTATTAGATATGAGTGCATGCCCTTCCATCATTGTGAGAAGGATGTGTTCCCGCCTGGATGGATGTAAGTGTTGAGCCTTGTCACAGATGATAGTAGGTGTGTCCTATCATGCTAGTGACTATAAGTGTTGTGCCATTTCACAGATGATAGTAGGTGTGTCCTATCATGCTGGTGACTATAAGTGCTATGCCATTTCACAGATGATAGTAGGTGTGTCCTATCATGCTGGTGACTGTAAGTGCTATGCCATTTCACAGATGATAGTAGGTGTGTCCTATCATGCTGGTGACTGTAAGTGCAGTGCCATTTCACAGATGGTAGTAGGTGTGTCCTACCATGCTCGTGATTGGAAGTGCAAAGCCCTTTCATAGATGGTAGTAGGTGTGTCCTACCATGTTGGTGACTATAAGTGCCGATCCTTTCCACATATGGTAGTAGGTGTGTCCTACCATGCTGGTGGATGTGAGCACTGTGCTTTTCCACAGATGATAGTAGGTGTGTCCTATCATGCTGGTGGTTGTAAGTGCTGAGCCATTTCACAGATGATAGTAGGTGTGTCATATCATGCTGGTGAATGTGAGTGCTGGGCCTTTCTGATGGGATTGTAGTTTACTAAATGATCAAATGTGAGTGTTGGGTGTGCCATTCTGATGAGCAGGTCAGATGTAAGTGCTGAGAGAAGACCTACATGAGGGTAGGCCTACAACGAGCATGAAAAGGGGCTGGCTCTGTAGAACTTCCTATGATGAGAAGAATCATGAGATAGCACCAGTGTTGATCCAGATCGAGTGATGATCCAAATCTAGTAATGATGATCCAGTAGTGATGATCCAGATCGAGAGATGATCCAAATCCAGATCCAGATCGAATGATGATCCATATCCAGTCCAGTGATGTTGATCCAGATCGAGAGATGATCCAGATCCAGTGATGTTGATCCAGATCGAGAGATGATCCAGATCTAGTGATGATGTTTGATGATGATCTAGATCGAGAGATGATCCAGATCCAATGATGATGATCCAGATCCAGTGATGATGATCCAGATCAAGAGATGATCTAGATATGAAGATGACTTGAAGACAAATATGACTTGAAGACGAAGATGACTTGAAGACGAGATGATCCAGCTGATACAGAGAAGAAGACCAGTGCTGAAAATTGTGTCGAAAGAATACCTTCCTATTTAAGAGGGAGTGTTGATGTATATGTAACTTCAGAATGTATTCTTCTATGTATCTTATGTATTGTAACCCAATGTTTATTCTGGGATGTTTCTATTATGTATTTGAGTCATGTGGTCATGCCCCAATGTTTTGATCGGGAGGATTAATAATGTAATCAAGTCATATCAAGTAATTAGGTAAGTCCCCACAGTTTCAAGGCACTTGAGTTATTATACACTAATTAAGGTGTAGGCTCAAGTAGTAATTATTAGGTTGAGCCTACGTGTGAAAATTAAATTCAAGTGAACGGATGAATATAATTAGAGAGTGAGAGTCTCTCTATTTATTACATTGTGAAACACATCATTCACTCTCTTAAGTGAGGAGCACTTGTGGAGGAGGAAATATACTGGGACTAGAAGGCCACTGCTGTTGGGAGATCTCTTATTGTTTTGGTGCTGATTTTATCTTAGAGGAAGTTGCGGGGTTTTCTCCTTTATGGTTTCCCCGAGGAAAATATCTTTGTGTCTCTTGTCTCTTGTGATGTGATTATGTTTTATTGCTGTGCTTGTTATTCTCTCAGTGAAAAGATCCTAAGTTCATAATGCTAGCTTAAATGTGATGAAAAACTAACAAGGAAAACTAACCATATTACTTTCCTAGCATTCATATTTTGTTGATCAAACAAGTATTTTAAACTTATGTTGTCAAAAAATAATAAAAATATTCTACCGATTAGATGATGGAGCCACATGTTCAAGGCATGTATTATGGCACCGAACTCTAAATCGTAGGTAGCATAATTATTTCCATATATTTTTAAATTTATTGACTCATATGCTATTACATGACCTTCTTGCGCTAACACTCCACCTAGTCCCTCATTGCATGCATCCATGTATACAAAAAAGTCCTTATTTGGATATGTTATTTTTAATATAGGTGCAGTGGTTAACAATTATTTTAACTTTTCAAAGCTTTATTCAAATTTTAATTCTCATACAAATATTTTTCCCTTTTTCTATAACGATGTTGTGGGAGTCACGATCTTTGAGAATCCTTCTATGAATTTTTGATAATAACCTATATTCCCCATGAACGGTCGTACATCCCGATAGATCCTTAGGAACATGACATTCCATTATTGCTCTTATGCTATCAAGATCCATTGATATACCTTCCTTGGATATCACATGGCCTAGATATTTTATTTTATCTTTAAAGTATTCACATTTACTGAATTTAGACTACAATTTTTTTCTCTCAAAGCTTGTAATGTTATATGTATTTGTTCATCATGTTGTTTTTTTGTTTTTGAATAGATTACTATGTCATCTATAATGACAAATACGAATTTATCCAAATACTTACTTAAGAAAGTGTTCATTAAACACATAAAAGATACTGGAGCATTTCTTAGTCAAAATGGCATAACTAAAAACTCATAATGCCCATAATAGGTTCTAAATGCATTTATAATTATATCTACATCTTTAATTCTGACTTGATGATATCCATATCTCAAGCCTATTTTTGAGAATATTGTTGCTCCATGTATCTTGTCAGACAGATCATCTATGCAGGGAAATGGATATCTGTTTTTAATTTTCTCCATATTTAGCTAACGATAATCTATACATAAACGTAAGGTACTGTATTTCTTTTTAAAAAATAAAACATTTTCTCCCCGAGGGCAGACACTTGGTCTTATGTATTTTTTATATATTAAATCCTTTAGATGTAGTTTTAATTCTTTAACTTCTATAATATTCATCCAATAAGGAGCCTTTGAATTGGGTACAACTCCATGTCACATTCCCATATAACGTGCTCAAAAAAATTGCATATACAAAACAAATTCTCCAAACACAGTTTCTTTCTCAAGGAATTGTCAATAATCCTTCATAATACCTCATCCTTAATCTTAAAAGGTAAACATCATAAATTTACACACTCAAACATAGGAATTAAGCCTTTGGATTCTCACTCCCGCACTTTCGTTGACTGGAATGTTGTAGGAACAAGCCTCAACATTCCTATGGATTATACATTTGGATTTCCTCTTCTATGCTTATGCTATGTAGAATGCAAAAGCTGGAAGCCTCAATGTCCACAAAATTTAAACATTTTTCTTTTCTCTTATGCACTTCCAATGGGTGGAACGCAGAAGGTAGCAACCTCAAAATCTATACATATTAACAGGTGGATTTCCACTTCGATACTTGAGCTACGTGGAATGCAGAAGGCGGAAGCCTTATCGTTCATATGAATTGAATGCTTCTACACATCCTGTATGCGGAATGCGGAAGGAAGAAGGCTCAATTTCGATATGACTTAAACATTTTGCCTCTTGCTTCCACACTTTCGCTATGCAAAAGGCGGAATGCGGAAGCCTCAACATCCATAAGACCTACACATTTGGAATTCTTCTTTTTTGCTTCTGCTATGTGGAATGCGGAAGGCGAAAGCCTCAACATCCATAAGACTTACACATTTGGATTTTTGCTTCCAAACTTTCTCTATCCGGAATGCAGAAGGTGGAAGCCTAACATTCTTCACTTTGAAATTCTCCTTTCTAGTGCAGAAAACCCATAACATTAAAACCTTACTTGTCTCGTGGTGTTTTCCTTAGGACAAGGAATGTATTCTTATAATCTTATAAACCATGCATTTAGAATGTAGTCACGACCTTCAACCAAAAAACAACAACTATAAAGAAATAAAACAGAGTAGGTGAATTCTGTTTCCAGGGATCTATGCATCCAAGGTAGTCATGAATAGTTCTTTCACCTAACAGTAATACTCCTCTCTATAGGATGATAATACTTATGAGAAAGCCTCCACTAGAATAGGTGTATCCTATCATCAATAAGCTATATAACGAAAAAAATCCAGTTATTATAAAAAGGACAAGCCTCATTCCCCAGTTTATGAGCAAATATCCCACCAACAAGATTGGAGTTGTCCTTTATTATTATATAAACATTGGAAATTACACCCTTCCAAACACACAAGAACCCCATAATCCCATTATCAAGATATTTTATACAACAAAAGGGTAACTCTGTACATAGACATAGACCACATATCGTCCATTGAGTTACCATTTACCACAAACAAGACATCATCAATCAAATAAGAATTACGAGTGCATCGGTTCAGAAACATAATTATCATTAATCAATCTAGAGATACTAAATCATTGTTTTAGTATCATCGAAAAAACATAATCATGCATAACTCTACATGGCTTGATTTTAATCGAAAGATAAAACAACCCAGTAAATCGAAGAGAACAAGTTACCATCTTTTGATTAGAGTATGAAAACACACCAATGCACAAGCAACATTTTCATCACTACATTAAATCATACATTCATCATCAAGAAAAATCATGGAAACATGCATTAACACAACTACAGATATACCTTGATCTCAGAAAAACACAGAAACGTCAAACATAAAATGGAACATGTTTGTATAATGATCCGCAGTGAAGAGGGAACAACCACGTTCCACCCAACCATAGATTAGGAACATCAGTTACCTCTGTCCTCAATCACCCCAAGCTAATTATGCATTCCAAGAGTGGTGAAAATCAGAATCGGTCTCATTCTCCAGTGGGGACACCCTTTTCTTACATAGGCATTGTCTCCTTCAACTTACCTAAACACATAGTGCTTTCCCAAGCTAGTCGCAGCCCCCTTGTCTTCCTGAGCGATGTCTCTCTTATAGTTGTATTTTAGGAATTCTATAGCTCCCAAAATATTTCTTTCGATGTTGTTTCCTTTCCTAGGGTGGGTCTCGTGCCATATTATCCTTCCCATGTAGGATGCAACTATCTGAGAATGACCCTTCTCCTCCCCACTCTTCGCATGGATAATTTCTCAATCAATGAGGTTTTCTCTCTCATTCATATTTTTTTCATATAAGACTAATGTTTCAGTTACATTTGTACTCCAAGGACTGATTTGCATATTCCAAGTTTGCCAATCATATTCAAGAAATGCAAATAGTAAAATTGATATTACATAAAATGTTTGTTCATTGGGGGATATTACACTCCAGGTACTAATTCAATCATAAAATCCAATTCTCTTTTCGGAGTTAATCATGAAATCTCTTCGAATATATCTGAAAATTATTTTAAAAATGGTATATCATCAAATTTTAATTTATCTTCTTTATTCATGTGTTCAGCATTCATTACATGTACAACACAAACTTTAAACCTTTACATACAAACTTTTTCATTTGTAAAGTAGAAATTTGTCTAACATAAACTTTTCTAGGTATTTATTTTATTATGATTGTTTCTCCTTTTTCATATAAGCATGCAAATGCTTTCTCAAAGCAACTTAAAACTACTCTGTCTTTTTCCAGTTAGTCCATGCCTATTAAAACATCATATGATACTAGAGGCAATACATTTAATTTCACCTGAGTTTTTAATTTACTCATAAACATTTCACAATATTCAACATAGATAACTACCTTTCTCTTAGTTCATGTAGCTAACTGAACCAATCAATATTTTTCAAACTTCTAAAAATGCAAGCTACAACTTTCTACTATTCTAGGTCACACATAGCTTAAACTAGCACCAAGGTCTATGAAAATATAAATTGGTTTGTTATGTATCATACCTTCTATCTCAACCATAGATGTTTGATGATCATCTTGTTGATTCTCCAAAGCAGCATTAATCATGGGAATCTCGTTCTCTATGTCAAAAACTGAGTTGCTTCTTCCTGTATTGAATGCACATTGCTAAAATTCCTCTTCGTGTTTGGAAATTCCTTCGCATAATGAGGTCCCTAAAATTCCCAAGATTTTACAAGTTCTCTTTCTTCATTATTTTTAACATGAGTGGTATGTAGGTCTCTCTTATTTTTTGTTGTAAAATTCTGTTGTGTATTACCTTTAAAGTGTGTCCCCTCATAAGTATTCTTAGAATAGTTTCGAGAATCATTTTTGAAATTTATGTTTGATTTAAAGAATTTTCTTCTTTATTTAAATTATTTGTTCTTTTACCCTTTAGGTATACCTTCTATTTTATTTCTTCTTTGTTCATAATAAAAATTATCCTTCCTCATTGCTTTCTCAAGGGTTTCTGGGTCATCATATTCAATTTTTTCCTTAAAGGTAAAAGATAAAAAAATCGGAATCCTCTATATTTTAGAATTTCCATCGACGATATAAGGTACATATCATAATAAACTTAAAAATTTACTACTCAATTCCTTGATAAAAATTGCACCTAGCTTAAGATCATAAAATTTCTTCGCCCTTTCTTCATAATATTGTTTAGACAAAAGTTTATTTTAAATTAATTCTTAAAAGTACTCCAAGTTACATACTTTCTCTAATGTTTTTCACTCCTTTTATATCCTGCCACCATATATGAGCTTTTCCAGTTAAGTTATAGACTAGACGAAATTTGAGGTCTAAACTGGGCTTCCTAAGGAAAATATTAAAATAATAGTTAAAATAATGAAATTATAGTTATTAATTTTGGAGGAAGAATGATAAAAAAAATACTTTTTTTGCTCGTATTTTTTATATATATATCCCTGTGTTTTTCCAGGTATTTCTTAAATTTGGGGTAGCAGGATCCATCAAAAGTATGCAGTGTGGGTACTCGTTGGATGCAGAATTAAATTCCACATCCAACGAGCTCTCCTACTTGGAATTTGAGTAAAAACACGGGGAGATATGTCAAAAATATGAACAAAAAAAGGTATTTTTCTTTTATGACAAATATGTCAATTCAACCATTATGTTTGACCTATTTTATTGAAATTATATTGGTTCCTAAATTCGAACTCACAAAATTTATTGTTGACACGTTTTCGTATAAGGCCCGTTTGAGACCCCAAATTTCCTCTAATGAAAATCCATTCTAGCCTTTATCCTATCGAAGTAATTATAAATTTGAAAATATTTTTTCATCCTGGACAACCATGCCTCGGCTTCTTCTCCTTTTTCTACCTCACCATTAAAACTTGGGGGTTTTATCTTCTTAAAATCTCTAAAAATTTCTTCATAAGTTTCATATTTTCTAAATTTAGGACTGTTGTCTCTATCCCTACTTTCACTGGAATATTTATGTTTCTCTCTATCTATCCTAACATTAATTCCTGAAGAAGGATTTCTTTCATTATTATAGAATTTTAACTTTCTACCTTTATGTTTGTAGGATATAGTTCCATATTCATATTCATGTTCTTTTCTTTTATCCTTTCCTTCATTATGTAATTTATCTAGCAATATTTGATTTTATTCTTCTTGTGCTCTTAGGGTTATATCATTATCTTCCTTAACATTCTGTAGTTCATCCTTTAATCTTTTACAGTTTCAAGTAATTCAGATTGTTTATTAACTAGTTCCACATATAAATTATCTATATTATTATGATGTGATCCATCCCCAGCACATGCATCTACTCCTTCCATTTACTGCCAAATAAAATATTATATTTCTATACAGAAACAATTTTTAAACATAAGTCAATATTTTTTTTTCTTGTTTCACAATGTGTATGTGACTTGAGTCAAAATTAAGGCCCAGTGTTTGAAATTTGTGCTCTCATATAACATGTAACAACTCCAAAATTCCATAATAATAAAAAAAATGTTTATGAGTGTTTATATCCATTTATGAAACAATACCTGGCTTACATAAATTTTATGAATTATTATAATCATTCAATCCATTAACAACCTATGACTTGTCCTATAAACAAAATAAAACTGATACTTAATAATTTGAAAAAAAAGCACTCCAATATATGATTCATATGACACTATATCAATGTACAAATTTTAAAGTCTTGAACCTTGATGTACTCCTTTTAGCTGTAAATATTAACAAGTAATTTACTTTGTGGGTATCAAACCCTCGATGGAAAACGCTATGTTTTTAGAATTAGCTATGTTAGTTTTAGAAAAGAGTTTTTTGAAAGAGGGATTTACTAATTTTTTTAAATGAGCAAAACCTAGTTGTAAAAAGAAGTTCAATTTTTAGATAAATAATGATAGGTTTTTTATTTAACTTTTTGGTTAACTTTGTAAGTTTTATATGAAGACAAAGGAATACTAACTGTTTAATATATATGTATAATACATAATACTACGTAAAACTCTATATATAATTTATTATTTAAATGTCAATAAGGGATAATTTATAAACTCTACTATGAAAACCTATCTATACAGTAAAATTCATTTCTCCTAGAAGTAAAAATTTCCTATCTTATTTTGAAAATACTTAACAGTTTAGAAACCTTAACATTTATGAAAATTTTCCAAAATATAAACAGAAAAAACAATTTTAAATAAAAAAATCTAGAACAATGTAGAACTTGTTAACTTCTGAAGTTGACAAACACCCAAATAATACCATTCCTCCCAACTTTCTCTTGAAAGCAGCCAAGATTACTGGATTTAGAAACCCAAATCCTATTCACTGAACCACCATGACAAAATACTATGTAGAATCCTATTCAGTACTCTCTGTAACTTAACAATTGCGCTTGTAGTCAAACACTCTTAGCATTTCACTTTAGCTTTCCCCTCATCAATTTTTTTTTTGTGTGCCTAACTTTTCAGTTTCCAGCATATCCACAAGTTCTAATCTCTAGGATGGATAGAGCCTCCTTCTCATTCGATGGTATATATAATATTTCCTAGGTCATTGGGTCTTTTTTGTAATTAAATGATCAACCTTCTAAGTTCCTCCTTTATTAGGAACATGACCACAATTATACGGAAGCCTCCTCTGCTAACACCTAGAAAGTGAATGTTGTTGCTGCCATTTTTCATTTTTTCTTCTACATCAGATCATTCCTCCTAGTGGGTGAGTGAACACTCTTCAACAGTCCTCTTTGTATAGGTGTCTCTTCTTTTAATTATTAAATAATAAAATATTTCAATTACAGTCATATTTGACCATCCTTGGCCAACAACATAAAACTTTACAATAAATTTTAAAGTATTTTCTTTTCACAAAATAAAATGTTTTTTAGTTCTAGGTGGGTTACAAACAACTCCTCTTAAATTCAACATCGTCCTCGATGTTGCTTAAATATCATCTAAATCTTCCTCGAACATAATTTGATATGCTTCCCACATATGACTCTCCAATTTCGAGGTTTCTTCATTTTGACTAAGGTGCTTCCATTGCACCTTTACTTTTCCAATACTACGATTCCAGACAAAAAATTATCCCTTATTAAAGATACAATCCGGTTCCACTTGAAAATCTCCTTCTGATTCTACTTGAATAACATTCCAATTGATTACATGAGTGACATCATGCACATACTTTTTCAATATAGAAATATGAAATACATTGTGTATTTTAAGATTAGGTGGAAAAGGTAACTAATAAGCCACTACTCCAACTCTTGACAATATCTCAAATGGTCCACAATACCTGGGTGCTAATTTATCACAACTCACCAACTTAAAGGAGCTTTTTCTTCTTTTCACCTTAACAAAAACATGCTCACCTACTTGGAATTATTTCTGAGTTCTTTTAAGGTCTCGATGACTCTTTTTTTTTGTCCTATGCAATTTTTAGATTGCTTTGTACCTATTTCACTATTAGTTCCATTTTTTTTAACAAGTCATGTCTTAACATTAATCTGTCAACCAGATTACTACATGAAATGGGAGTATTACATTTCCTACCACACAATATTTCATAAGCACTAAGTTGAGTTGAAGCTTGATACTCGTTTTTATAAGCAAACTCAACTAAGTGTATATATTCTTCCCATTTCTTTTGATGATCCCTAACATACATTCATAACATATATCTTCTAAAACTTAATTTACTCTTTCTATTTCTCCATCTGTTTTCTGATGATAAGTGGTACTATGTTTTAACTTATTGTACAATCCTTTAGTAAATGAGTTCTATAAATTACCAGTAAGCTTAGGATCCATATTAGAAATTATCATCTTAGGAATTCCATGCAAACAAAATATTTCCTTCATAAAAATATTATCGATATTATCAGCCTTGTAAGTATTTTTAACAGGTATAAAACATGGGGACTTCACTTGGTGAAACGATCGTGGGTTATTAAAGAATACCCTTAATTTCCAGAGATATTTCCCCAAATTATTTTTGTTGAAACCCCCTCCCAATACTTAAAACCTCCTCCCCACCCCTTTTTATACCTCAATTCTTATAAACCACCCTACCCACCACCACCTTAAACCTCTCATTCCCCCAATACCTGCAATATATTGGTTCATTTTTTTATAATTTTAAAACCCACAATATGAACTAAAATGATAGGATATTGGTCAATAAGTGATGCCCCCGTGGTATAAAATGAGCTTCCTTGCTAATTTTATCTTCCAATACCATCACATAATCATTTTTGTTTTGATTTTTAGGTAGTAGTGTTATCAAATCAAGGCTGACAATTTCCCATTTCCAATCTAGGATTGGTAATGGTTGCAAAATACCTCTTGGGTGTCGATGCCTAGCTTTAACCTGCTTGCATTCTATACACCTAGCTATGTATTCAACCACTTCATTTTTCATACTAGGCCAAAAATAAACATTTTTTATCATTATTATCATTTTTTGTAACCAGGATGTCTTGAGTAAAGACTCCTATGTACTCCATTTAATATTGAAAAATTAATTTCTGCTACATTAGGTATATATAATCTCTTTTTATACAGCATTAAACCTTTTTCATTCAAACTAAAATCTATTTTTTATATTTTCAGATTCATTTTCTGTAACTTTTTCTCTTAAATTTTGATAATGTTTGTACTCCATTTTCAAACTTATCATCCAATTTTGTTTTTTAGCTACGAACATCGGGTATTTAATTCATATTTGCATTTCTTCTTAAGTCATCAGCGTAACATCCCCCAAGTCCATAAATATTTTTCCTCTCAATAAAAAACATATATCTTTGATACAACGACACAATTATTGCTACTTTCAAAACATTCCTCTAAAGCTACTTATTGTTATCAAGATATACCTAAGCATTGTTTATTCTTCATGACACACATATTTATATACATTCATAATCTATGCCAACATCTTTTATTCATTTTGATTTTTCTAACCATCCTTTATACTTTTGCTTTATTCGAAAGCTTTACGCGGTAGCTATAACATAATATTCCTACATTTGCACTACAAATGCTAATCATAATCATAGCCTAAACTTTGTGATTTATACATCATACATACAATGCATTCTAGTGTTAAACAATTATTTTTTCCTCTCGATAGAGGAATACTTGTATTCAACATTAACCTATCATTTTGTAACATACCAAATTTACTTTAACCACATTTCAACATACATTAACTTAAAACTTCTTAACTAAAAATATGGGTCGCTAAGTGATTAAAACTATTCTTTCAATCATTGATCTTTATCCATAATGAATCTACCATTAATGGTGCTATAATAACCCTAGAGATATTAAAAATGAAATTTCTTTTCAAAGGGAATTTTGAACTTTCGATACAACAACTAAATCTATTGCTACTTTTTAAATTATTCCTTTAGTGTGTTGTTTATCCGGATATACCTACAACCTTGTTAGTTAATCATAACACACACATTTATAAAAATCAAAATCTATGGCAATGTCTTGTATGCATTATGATCTCTCTAGCAGTCTGTATATTATATTTTCCAGCAAAAGGTTCACCTCCATTTGCACTTAGTAATGCTTAAATCTTAATAATAACATAAACCTTGTGATCTGAAATGCACTCAAGTCATAGATGAATATGTTTGGTCTCAATAAAGAACTACTTATAGGTAGCCTCCAACTATCATTTTGGTATACATACTCAAATCCCTTTAACTGCATTTCAACATTATAAAGGTTTTCCGCTAACAACAAAGTCTCTTAAGTAATTGAACTCACTACTTCAAGAATTGGTATTTTATCCGTAAACTTATTTGTCATCATGATGTTGAGCTGTAGATCTACCATCTCTTTAAGCAAAATATACTTTATTTAAAGGAGTGTTCATTATTGAAATCTAACCAACAAAACATACGAGGCATACTTCCATTCCTATTAATAGAACAACTTGACAGTCTTCCATCAACAATATATTAGTCATCTTTAAACATTATCATTTATAACTTAGTGGTGCAGTACACATGCATTCATTCTTAAGATTTCTTTAAAACTGTAACGTCCCCCTTGCACCTTGATTACCTAAGAGCGACTACGACTCGTAAAAAATAGAAAAAATGAAACATAAATGCATCCTCGAGGAGTAGAAATCCCTCACGAGAATGAGGTTACTCCCACTGTAAATAAATCAAGGGCACTTGAGACATTCTTCTTGGAATAACATTATATGTATGGCTGGGATATACACCTGGGATGTTTATTATCTAGATAGCATATAATGTTACCCATAATTTGGGACATCACCGCGTGGAACAATCGCATACATATATA